>BSQZ01000069.1:1552500-1602500 GCA_033239005.1 Lamellibrachia satsuma | reverse complement strand
ATGACATTAAAACGATTAACTATAATAAACACAAACAAACGGAATCATATTAGATCAGTAACGTTTAGAGATAATGTGTTATGTTTGATTAAAACAAACTCTTGTAAGCACACCGGAATATGTTACTATTAACACAAATATTTGCACATATATTTCTATAAAAATAGAATAGCTAAACAAATAAATTATAATTTTAGTATGAAAAACATTAGAGTTATGTTAGAAAAACAGGGATATTAATTAAATAAATTATACAGAAAATCCATCGAGTTTTCATCCTAGAGAAAGACACGAACTTCTGCGATAAGGAAATCACCATGTCACCACATTTAGTGGATGCTTAAATAAGTATTAAGAAAAATCCCACAAAAGAACAACACCTGACTACCTTTAAGTTGATGACAAAACAATAACTGACAAAAGAATACTAAAATAAATGTTCAAATAAATAAAACTAATAAAACAGTATTGGTCTAACGCTTCCCCGGAAATTAATAGTATTAAATTAAATTTTCCAATAAATAAAACTAATAAAAAATATTGGCCCAATGCTTCCACCTGAAATAAGTTGAGACACATCTTACAAAGACTATTTGAATAAGCTAAGGTTACATAATTTAAATGTTAACCCAATAAACGAAGGTTATGCGTGTGTGTGTGTGTGTGTGTGTGTGTGTGTGTGTGTGTGTGTGTGTGTGTGTGTGTGTGTGTGTATATATATATATATATATATATATATATATATATATATATATATATATATATATTTATATATATATATATATATATATGTATATATATATATATATATATATATATATATATATATATATATATATATATATATATATATATATATATATATATATATATATATATATATATATATATATATATAATATATAACTCACTTCCGTTGACGATGCATATTTGGTCGGAACCATTCAGGTTGGCGCGATTGATGGTGAGTTTGTGCCTATCGCTCCAGTAAATTCGTCCATGAACGTTGTCCACTGCGATGCCAGCAACATTCCCTGGAATGGCATGTTTCAATTAAATACATTCCAATTGATCTAGTTGCCACGTGACAGAGCATGTAGCAAACATTCAATCGCCAATTTCAACTTAATTACAAATTTCCATTAGATTGTTTTGTGATCCTTGGTGGATTATATCCACTCAGCTTTGTGTTAATCACAATGACTGTGTAATTATTATATAAGGCCACACGTTATTATTACTACAATTGATACCGCTTGCCTGCGATGAGTTTCTTTGGTGACTCGAATATTGGAGGTATAGCAGTTGTGCCCAATGGAATCGTCTGCATCCCGTTTTTTGTTCCAATTAGGACATCACACACAACAGTGGCATCTGGAAAGTCAACACACACAACAGTGGCATCTGGAAAAACATCACACACAACAGTGGCATCTGGAAAGACAACACACACAACAGTGGCATCTGGAAATACATCACACACAACAGTAGCATCGGGAAAAGCAATACACGCAACAGTGACATCTGGAAAGATATCACACACAACAGCGGCATCTGGAAAGACAACATGCACAACAATGGCATCTGGAAAGACATCACACACAACAGTGGCATCTGGAAAGACAACACACACAACAGTGGCATCTGGAAAGACATCACACACAACAGTGGCATCTGGAAAGACAACACACACAACAGTGGCATCTGGAAAGACAACACACACAACAGCGGCATCTGGAAAGACATCACACACAACAGTGGCATCTGGAAAGACAACACACACAACAGTGACACATGGAAAGACAATTCACATAACAGTGGCATCTGGAAAGACAACAAATAATAACAGTGGCATCTGGAAAGACAACGCACACAACAGTGACATATGGAAAGACATCATACACAACTAACTTAGGCGGCGAAGTATTTGTATAATACACTATTTGTAAAACCCCCTCCTGGTGAATTTGCTTTTGTTTGAGGTTGTCACTCTAACATGCTACAGCGGTATCTTCACAACTGTAGTAAATAAGCAAGATCTGAGACAAATTAAATCGTTCAACAACCCTTACGGCTTCATATATGATATACTTTTATTCCTGAAACTGAGACATATTTGTGTGACTTATCATATCATATATGAAAATAGAGTCAGTGGAATATTAATGACGAGGCCAGTGAGATCCGCAATGTGGCATGACAATCAACGGGGCCGTATTTTTTTTTAAACTTATGAATTCACAATTCGAGTTGTTAATAAATATGGAGGCAAACTGCCTCCGGGTTTGTCACTGACAGAATATCTAATATCAAAACAACATGGCGACTTTCAAGATTGTAATACAAACCCGCCAGTCTTGGTTGAGACTCAACATGGATGGTCCCATACAGCAAAATGTTTCTAGGCTTGGATGTATGGAACAAAACACGTTTGCGACAGACTAGATCTTATTGAACATTATATATGAGGGTATACATTTCAAATGAAAATGCAATAGTAGTAATGCTTATGAAGTAGATTAAACCGTTTTCTCTATAAAAAAACTCTGCCAAAGTTTCGATGAGCAGTGACTCCAGCGAAGGCATATACGCGTGGCGCTTGTCAACGGAGATACTTAGTACCGTACGCACTGACAATGACATTTTCCAACCAGTGAAAACAGCTACACAGAAGATGAGCGATTTGTTCCAAAGAAATGAGAAACAAATACTGCAAAGCACGTTTTCGAGGCCACCAGTCAGCTGCAAGACATAGTTCATGAGTTAAATGAAGCTACGAAGGAGAATCAGATCTTTTCTTTGGAAACAGCGGACTGAATTAGTTAAACTCTTACTGCACAAATCAAATCATTTTGGCGTCACCAGTGATGATGGTGAACTAGTTAGCCTGGCAAAACCTGTTGTGGCACCAACAGCGTTCTAGAATACCCCTGACAGCACATGCTAATGGAAGAGAATTACTGGAGTTTCCCGAACACCAAATCAATAATTAAATATTTAGCATCTCTGAACGATTGTCAACGAAATACACAAGGCGTTTGCATATTCAAGGAAGATGGTCATAACAGTGACAAAAAAGAAATCAGTTGAAACAAAAGCAGACCGTGGTTCGTTTGGCCAACTGTACTAGAACAATATATCAGTGGACCACTCACGCCTTTAGCAGATCTCATGAGATATCCACCTTTGGAGACAAGTAGATGCCATCTTCACTAACCTTTGAGAACATTTTATGCGCACATGTGACAAAGCGAAAGTACATTCACACGATGAAAGTCCACAATCAGGCCTTTCTAAGCTGGGAATATTTTCGGTGGAAACTGAAGATTCACTAGAACAGTTCATTGCCCACTTGTCATATGACGACTATTACTTGTCACATGACGACTATTACTTGTCATATGACGACTATTACTTGTCATATGACGACTAGTACTTGTCATATGACGACTATTACTTGTCGTATGACGATTATTACTTGTCATATGACGACTATTACTTGTCGTATGACGACTATTACTCTCTTGGTGTGAATGCGCTATAACATGTTCTCCCGGAAACAGAGCAGAACAAAACAGTTACAACCCACAAAGGGTACAGTGCATCATCACTTCCTCGGGGTCAACTATCCAGTTGTTGTGTGACCGCAGACACACACAGCTAAACCAGTCTTACCATCACATGTTGGCAATGACTGAAGGAAAGTTGATGGTGAACTAAGAGCCAGAGCCTTTGGGCCATTATATAGCAACTGTGGCGTGTACTGAGTTGATACGCTGCTCTTGTGTATCGTCAAAATGCCAAATAGACCGATGAAGTTGCACAAGCACAAAATTGTTGTTTCGGATGGCAATCTTTTGAAGTATCTGCAACTCGATTTGAATTTGTCTTCACAAGACAACGATGATGAAGATGATGATACTGATTAGTTTCAAGCTTACGAGTCATTACTTGTTGCATGTGATTTTATGAATACACTGGGTTTCCTTGTCAACATGTACTGTATACCTGTTTAAAATATTGTCCAATACACGTTTATGATGGTGATGGGAGTGCATCGGTAACTATTCTAATGCAGTGATAATGATCAGTAACAATATGTGCATTAAATGTAGAGTATTCATAATTGTACAACTGCATTACACTTGTAATATTGTTGAGCGCGTATGTGCTACATTTGTGATGCCAATTAGCTTCATGTGTGATAATATATATATATATATATATATATATATATATATATATATATATATATATATATATATATATATATATATATATATATATATATATATATATATATATATATTTGTGTGTGTGTGTGTAATTTTGTATCAGTGATGCACTATGATTGATTATGTAAGACTTTAATATATTGAAAAGAAGATAGAGATTATGAAAATAGTGAGTATTCGTATGAGTGCCAGTGTATGCATGATTTGTCAGTAATATGTTGCATTTTCATGTGTAATGATTATATATAATATTGTTGAATAAATGTAAATTTGCATAATATATGTTCTATGAACATAATTATGCATTTCCATATTCATAGAATATTTTTTTACAGAACATGACACAGTTTAATGGATGCATAATCCCAGGATATGGTAAATCGTTTTATACATATTTTACAAAATGGCCTTACTAATCATGCCTTGTAAACCAAGAAATTAATTTTCATAAATTATATCCACCTGAACCAGAAACCTCAGACCATGGGAAACGACTATGGCATGTTAAACCTTTGCTGTAGGGTGCCCTACGAAAGCCAATTGGTAGTCTCATATTCTCATATAGACTCCATACCTCTAGGACTATTACGTATTTAGCACGACGGATAATATCTACGCATATATTCTAAAAGTGAACTCCCTCGAGACAGTTTTGCTGCCATAATTTTGTAAAAATATTGTAAAACACTACACATGTCATGATGCATTAAACGTGTTACCGATAGTTATGTCTATAGCGAAAATAGGATGCTTCATTGCACCATTCGTTAATCTAGGTAAATCCACTGGGAACCGATGTATGCGGATAAATGAGACACGACTGTAATTTCGAACACACAACATTGCTCACCTTGGGTACTGGTTGAAACTGTCCAGGAGCAGACGCAAATCACGAATATCCGGAGAAACGAATGGGACGGTTGTACGTACATCCTTGTGTGTATTCTCTCTAAACGTGCATACGACATCGGCTTTGTCGGACAATCTTCCGTAAGACTGTCTCTATGTTGTGTCGTAGCCAGAAGGTTTGATGACAGTCACTGAGAGTTGTCGGTGGACTATCGACAAAAAAGAACTAATCAAATGTTACATACCGGTGATGGATGTATGGATAATGGGATGTATACTAAGTGAGAAATAAAAGCAATAACACTTATGCAGAGATTAATTCCTTACGGATAATATGTGACAGGTGAGGCGTAAAAAAATCGCGAAAGAACGAAATGTATCATGTTTTCAGAATGTTTTGGGATGGTAAGTATGGTTTCATAATTGCCAAAGTGTAAATGCAACTTCGGAATACAATCACGTTTTGCTGTTGCAATCGGATAATGATCGCGATCCTTTAGCGCAGTGTAAAAGGGGTAATATGTAATGCTATTAAAATGATGTGTCAACCAATCAGCCATTAAACGTTGTTGAAAACGGACTTCCTTGTGGTCAGTCT
This sequence comes from Lamellibrachia satsuma, assembly GCA_033239005.1. Lineage (NCBI taxonomy): Eukaryota > Metazoa > Annelida > Polychaeta > Sabellida > Siboglinidae > Lamellibrachia > Lamellibrachia satsuma. The sequence continues at coordinate 1,596,818 of BSQZ01000069.1, read as the reverse complement.
GAGTGACTGCGAAGATGCTACGTTGAGAGAATTATATCGTCTCCATCAGAATAAATATGCTAACTATTAAAATGAAATACCCGTAATTCGTCATATAATTATTTGATGCTGTTTGTTCAATGTGAATATTTTATATTTTTATATATCAGTGACTCTGATTCATTTAACAACACAGACAAGTCCACCTATAAGTAGACCCATATATCAAAGCTATCGAGATACGTAGATCGACGATGTTCACAACATCCGCTACACGGAATCGACCAGGTGCAGCAGTTGGGGGCTTTGGAGTAGCAGTGAAATATTCACTGCTCCAAAATCTTATATCAATCACAAATATAACAGACCGCATCATGCATGCTCTGTTTAAAGGGAACCCTAAAAGTCATATCGTATCATGCTATTCCCCGACAAATGTCAGTGATAAAACAGACTTTCAAGAGTTCTACAAAAGCCTTAACTAGACAGTAAAAGCCCAGACAAGGGTAGCACTTCACACCCGTGACAAAGATTGGAGAGAGGGGTAGCACTTCACACCCCTGACAAAGATTGGAGAGAGGCCATCAGCACACTCACCAAACTGAAGATTTTCAAGACGACGGTGGAACCGATCCTGATATATGGATGCGATTCATGGCCTGCTAACACAAACATTGGATGGCACCTGCTGCGGAAGATTATAAACGTGTCATGGCCCAATCATCGCATGACCAACCAAGAATTGTACGGTTCCCTCCCACTTATCACCACCATCGTCAGACAACGGCGTCTTCGTAGCAGGTCATGAGATGGGTCATGACGAACTACCCAACAGAGTCCTGCTCTGAAAGCCCGGTTGGCCTGGAGAAGAGGTGAACCAACAACAACTCTCAAAACATCATAGATAAAGACAAAAAACTTCAGCGGGACAAATTTACTAACTGCAATGAAGAACCGAAACAACTGGAAGAAAATCATCATGTCACCACGTGAAGTGAATGACATCAGTATGTAATTTGATTGTCCCCTGGTCTTACTTTCCATTATATTTATTAAAATAAAATGTTCCATTATATTTATTAAAATAACACTTATTTAGAATCTAGTATTTAATGGTGTAGTTTGAAAATAACATCTTGTTACCAACGATTTTGGTTATTTCACAAGTGTTGTTTCCAAAAAAATAGTAAGATTGTTACGATGTTCTCTGCATAGCATATATGTTGATATATGTTGATATTGCTAAAATGACAGTCTTTCATGTAGTCACTGTAACCATTAAGTCATCAGCTCTACACATTCTAAGACAGGAACCTAGTAGATGTTAGTACTGGCCTAAACCACCAGAAAACGCCAGATGTGCAAAACCGCCATAGGCCTATATAGGTTCGCTCATGACCATTCATATATATCATATTTGTTCTATGCAATAACATATCAGAGCAACAAAATGTACAGCTTAATACGACGTAACTGGCGTGACACGGTTACCAAGACACTACTTTCCACGCCAACTTACTATTAAATTAATGCAATTAATCATTCAATTCGCTTGTCAGTCGGTGCGGCTGGAGAGATTAATTTCTATGCGAAACATGGAGACGAAAAAACCGCCACCAAATATTATGAAATGTCATACGTGCTGTTGCACTGTGGCGTTGGGAAAAACAATAGGCGTTTCGCATTTGCACGGCCATTTCCTGTTTAACGGAGAACGTTGTTTCTGCCTGGCCGCATTTAGGACAACGACTATTATCTCCCTTCAAATCAAATATGCAAGTCACATAAGCGAATAAGTGCGCGCCAGTTAATAATGGAACTAATACACCGGGCTGTGACATTTACATGTTTTTGTTATCGATCAATCAGATCTATCTGTTTTGTGATATCAATGCCGGATCAGGTGGACAGGTTCCTTAGTGCTGATGGAGGAGAGCCGACTACCTAAGAAAGAAGATGCGATAAACAAACAGGCCGACAACGGGAAGACTACAACCGAGGAATGTGTAAATATGGATGTAAACAAGCAGAGGAAGATGACAAGTGGATGGAGAAGGCTGCCGATAGAAGAAAAATGCTACCGACAAAAAACGATGCCGACATTAGAATAAGGTTGATGACAGAAGAAGAAGGATACAGACATAAGGAGAATGGTACCGACGTATTAAGAATGCTGACAACAAAAACGGAAGGCTGACAAGCCGACTAAAGGTGAAGGATGTCGACAGAAGAAGAAAGCTACCGACAGAAGAATAAGGCCGCCGGGAGGACGTGAAGGCTGCCAACAGAAGTAGAAGGCTGCCGACAAAAGGAGAATTATGCGGACATACAAAAAAGTTGCCAACAAAAGAGAAGACAGCCGATATATGTAGAAAGCTGCCGACAAAGGGATAATTATGCGGAGAAAAAGGCTGCCCACAGAAGAAGAAGGCTGCGATAGAACGTGAAGGCTGCCGACATAATAAAATGACTACCAACAGAAGCAGAAAACTGAAAACATAAGTAGAAGACTGAAGGCATAAGTAGAAGACTGACGACTTAAGTAGAAGACTGCCGACAGAAGGAAAAGACTGCTGACAAAAAAGACGAAGAAGAAGGCTGCGGAGAGAAAACAATTCTGCCGACAAAGGAGTAGGATGCAGACCTACGAAATAGGCCGCCAACAGAAGGAGAAAGCTGCAATCTGAAGAACAAGGCTGCCAACAGAAGAAACAAGTTACCGATAGAAGACAATGAGGGCGGCCGAAGGATAAATGAATATTCCGGCAGAAGACGTATGCTGCCTACAGAAGGAAAAAGCTGCTGACAGAAGAATAAGACGACTGCAGACAAAAAAAGAAAGTTGCAGTACGCTAGAAAACTGTTTCCATAAGTGTAATTTAGTAAGTAATGCTAAGCGTACATTGTTCAAAAGCTATTGCGTGTCGTAGTCATGTGACACCACCCAGTTTATGTGCACACGGTTGCGATCGGGACATTATTTCTGAAACTACATTCATTTTGCAAGGTGTACCTAATATATACCCCCACTTGATTCATACCCTCCGGCTTTGTTATCTAGATAATAATAGATAATAATCCCCCGGTCATGATTAACTATATAAATATTTTCCCCTTATGTATCTTAAACAATGCATTTTTTTTTTTATTCTTCGTGTGCCATGTCTGACGACGACTTTGGCGACAGTTATGTCATTAGCATTAAAAAGGTTTTAATTTGAATGCAACTTTAAATGGTGTAGTACTAAATTTGCGGGACGCATGACAACGTTTTCTACATGAGGGTCAAAATTATAGTAAAGGTTCATCACCACACCCTGTCATCGAACTAATATGTATATGGAAAATGTCACCATAATATGCCCAGCAAATTACTACTAACCGGGCATACAGTACAATATGGAATATAGTGTATATTAGTATAGTGGTTTATAGTCATCGTGCCTAACCAGGGTTATCAATTGCCATGAAGTCATTATTACAGTTTGTTTTAAGAAATTATGAATGAATTTATGAATGAATGCAATACGGAATATTGTAAATAAAACATGGGCTAATTTGTTTCCATATTTGAGGAATTTGTTTGCGAAGGTCATTCAATAAATATTTTTTATGTCTCCCTTAGTGAGTGGATACCACGATTTGTATGTGCCTTTCAGTAGCACATTCCTCGAATTCAGGGGAGGCCAAAGGCTATTTAATCATGTAACGGCGTAACGGTAAAATAGTGAAAAAATAATCTAAAGGGGGACATGATCCAACCCCCCAAATTCGCCACGGGTGCCTTTTAATAACATTTACCACAGTACGTTACCATTTAACACGTACACACTGAGGTAAAACGGCCCTGACCACTTGTACAAAATTATGCTAGCATAAATCAGATACCCACCCCGAAACATGAGATAGATGTAATTAAATCAGTGTTTTCTAAACTTGTGCATGCCCTATTACATGCACGGATCTAATATTTTGCCAATAGTATAAACTATGCAACTTAATATATATCGGTGTGAACCATGAACGTAAGTGGTGATGATATCGCTATTTATTTGACAGATTTAACAAGATTTAACAAGATTGCCATCTCGAACAACAAGTTCAAGATGGCAAGTGGACAAGGAAGCCATTGGCTTATCGAGATTCCAAAGATTTTCTCATCTATGTGTAGCCCGCCCTTCTCAGATACCTGTCAATTCTATTGTTAAACATATTCACACTACTAGCATTAACACAATCATTTGGCAGTTTGTCCCATTCATTTATCACCCTCTGTGAGAAAGAGTACTTTATCATGTCCAACCTACACTGTTCCTTAACTAATACTGCTTTGTGTCCTCTGGTTCTACTGCCTTCTTTAAGTTCGAATAACAGATTCCTATCAACATCCTCATAACCGTTCACTATTTTAAACACTTCTATTTGGTCTCCTCTTAATCTCCTGGTCTCTAGTGTTGTCAAACCACATCGTAATAAGAGACTTTCGCAACTAAGGTATCTCAATTCTGGAATCATTTTAGTTGCTCTTCGTTATATTCTTTCTAGCTTGTCTAGGCCTTTTTTACGATATGGCATCCATTCTTGAACACAATATTCCAAATGTGGTCTAACTATTGCTTTGTGCAGGAGTAAATTAGATGTTTCTCCTTATACGTGATAGTTCTCCTAATTAGCCCTAGAATTTGATTTCCTTTCGAAGCAGCAATCCCACATTGCTCTGAAACTTTCATGTCATCACTAAATGTTACTCCTAAGTCCTTTTCTTATGTGGTTCTACCTAATACAGCATCCCCCAATTTATATTCTTCGTACATATTTCCATGTCCTATGTGTATACATTTACACTTCCCAAAATTTAATAACATTTGCCATTTTTCTGACCATTTGACTAATTTTTCTAGATCATCCTGTAAACTTTGTTTATCTGTATCATTAGTAACCTATCTGAATACTTTTGTGTCATCTGCAATTTTGAGTACTTTGCTAGATATGTCATCCTCCAAATCATGTATATATATATTAAAAACATTATAGAGCCTAATACTGATCCCTGTGGTACCCCACTCAAAACAGATTTCCAATTTGTAATCTCACTATCTACTATTACTCTCTGTCTTCTGTGTGTAAGGCACATTTCTATCCAGTTGATTACATCATTACCTATACCATGGGCTTTTAGTTTAAGTAACAATCTTTGATGTGGCACTTTATCGAAAGCTTTCTGAAAATCTAAGTAGACAACATCCACTGGTGACCCGTCATCTACCCACTTTGTAATTTCTTCCAACAAACATAAGAGATTGGTTAGATAGGACCTTGCTTTTAGGAATCCATGTTGAGATGTATTTATTAATTTATGTTTTACAAGGAATTCCACCATATGGTATCTCATTAATGTTTCGAGTAATTTACATATAACTGATGTTAAACTCACTGGTCTGGAATTTCTGGCTTCTTCCTCGATCCCTTCTTAAATAGCGGCGTAATCTTTGCTTCTTTCCATTCTGAAGGAACTATTCCTTCTTCTAGTGACAAGTTAAAACATTTTGCAAGTGGTGTACTAATTTGCTCAACAATTTCCTTAAGCAGTTTTGGTGGTATCCCATCAACTCCAGGTGATTTATTATCTTTCATCTTCTTAATTTTCTTTGCTATCATTTCAGGAGTTACAAATAACTGCCCTAAATGTTCTGATTTATTGCCCTCAAATTTAGTCAATGGAACTGGAAGTGAGCTGATATCTTCTGTGGTAAAAACTGAGCTGAAATACTCATTCAGGACCTCTGCCATTTGGAACCCGTCTGAAATTAAGTTTTCACTGTTGTTTTCCAGTGGTCCGACCTTATCTCGAACTTTCTGTTTACTCTTCAAATAATTAAAGATGGGAAATGGAATGTTGTGTTTTTTTACATCGTATTAAGTCAAACGTTGTCTACGAGGGGCGATGCCGTTCCTGTATTTTACCCCCCGAACACACCGCCATAATATATCAAAATTTAACAATATTTAACGCTATTTGCCATCCAAGCTAAAGGCCTAGTTAAAAACTATTCATCTACTTATAACCCGCCCTCCTGAGATATGTGTCAACCTTGTTTTCAAAACATATTCACGCTGCTAGAAGTTACACAATCCGTAGACAATTTTCTCCATTTATTTATTTTCCTCTATGAGAACGAGTACTTCCTGATATCCAATCTACACTGATCCTTTATTAATTCTGCCTCACGTCATCTTGTTACACTATCTTTCTTGAGTGAGAAAAAGCATATTTCTATCAACATTTTCATACCCATTCAATATTCTAAAACTTAAATATAAAAATATAAAAATATAATATATCAACTAAAATCTGATCTACCCTTAACCTCCTTGTCTCTAGGGTTGTTAAACCACATTCATTTAGGCGTTCTTCATAACTAAGGTCTCTCAGTTCTGGAATAGTTTTAGTTGCTCTCCTCTGTTTTCTTTCAAGCGTATATATATATCCTTCTTCCGAAATGGTCTCCATGCTTGTATAGAGTATTCTAAATGAAATGTAACTATTCCTTTATACAGAGGTATAATTAGATTGTTTACCTTGTATGTTATGTTTCTCCTAAGCAACCCAAGAATTTGACGTTAAACTCACTAGTCTGTAATTCAATGACTTATTTAGCGAACCCTTTTTAAATAATGGTATGATGCTTGCTTCTTTCCATTCAAAAGGAACAACTGCCTCTTTTTTTAATGACAAGATAAACACTCTTGAAAATGGTATATTGATTTGTTCTACTGTTTCCATTAGTAGTTTTGAGAATTCATGCCCAATTAATAATACATTTAATAAAATACGAACGTTGCATAATGTAAGTTCAAAACACATTGTAATTATGATGTAATTATTACTAATACATTTTATTTTATGTATGAATATGCAAGGTATGCATTACAGTATTAAATAAAATTTAAATTTAACAACTATAGTAGCTTGATATATTACTGCCATATTATTTGATTGATTTATGTTGACTTCCCGACTTGCATACATTGACCGATTCTGCGATACGTCTTGTCATAGATCGGCGCACATTATGCAACATCAGTTGCTGCGATTCAATTTTCGAATAGGTTCAACAATTGTTGCGACGGTCAAATCAACACGAATCTAGTTGGTGTTTAGTTGCGTACCAGCGTACATCGCACGACTGATCAGTGTTAAGTCAATCTACTATAAGAATCACATAAAAACTTGAGTAATATACACCTAGCATTTGTATAGCACGTAACAGCTTCAATTTACAACGATATAATGTCATGCGTACATTGCTTTGTTGCGAGTTTTTATTTGACGTAAATGGATCATTACTGCAAAGCGAGCTGGTCCACTACTCAACAAAACCCGATTCGCGTATTGATTTTCCTGGAGTTGTTGTTGAACCGATTCGAAAATGTTATCGCCGGAACACAAATGTTTCACAGCGTGAACCGGCCTATGACGAGACATCTCGCTGAGTCAGCCGTGGGTTATCTATGATCATGCAAAGAGGAAGCCAGTAGGGGTAAGCTTAGTCACCCATTAGTTTATCATTCCTCTAGCAGTGCCACGTGTTACATACTGAACAACATTTTAAGCCAAAGGGGCCACTACTTGTAAGCAGCTCTACAAATATTCCTCTATTCACAGCAACGGGCCAATTAGAGCACACGCAAAACAAGTATACGCTCCTTAATACAAGAAGGAGCATATACTTTTAATACAATATAACTCGCTATGGCTAAATTATGATGAAATAAAAACAAATTAAAATACATGATTTTTAATATGCCCAATAAACGTGTGTACACTCATACGTTCAATATTCAAATAACCAAATCAAGTGACATTTTAAATATACTAAAATACGGTTAAGAAATAAAAGTACTCCTCTGTAAACCATTAATATTATGACATATGAATGGCGATATCAACAACATTATATTCGGGGGGCGGGTTCGCATGCAGTTCTAGAAAGCAACGCCAGGATTGCGGCGGTGCGCGCAGGAGTCGTCCCAACTTTTGTTATATAAAATAACAAAACAATCACACAACAGCGGAACGTAAAATCGTTGCTGGTCGTGCAATTGTGCGTCTCGTTAAAACAGCTTAGCAACGTATGAATGGCGATATCAACAACATTATATTCGGGGGGGGGCGGGTTCGCGTGCAGTTCTAGAAAGCAACGCCAGGATTGCGGCGGTGCGCGCAGGAGTCGTCCCAACTTTTGTTATATAAAATTATAAAACAATCACACAACAGCGGAACGTAAAATCGTTGCTGGTCGTGCAATTGTGCGTCTCGTTAAAACAGCTTAGCAACGTGCGCTTGGCAAGAAATGAACACCGTGCTTATTAACTGTTACTGATTTCAAATATCGATCAATTGCGTAAACCATTCTTCGGGTTTTATTTGCGAAAACTGTTTTTATTGCATCATGCTTCAGAAAGCGGACACATGAGACTTTAAAAAATAAAGTTGTACACGTCTAGTTTTCCTATGCAACAAAACTTAACAACAATGATGCCTGTCAGTCACATGCATTGTTCAGGACCGTCCTCAAGGATTAGTGAAGGCGGTCCGAAAGGAGTCCGGAAAGGTTCAATTAAAAATATTCCCAGAGGACGGGCCTTCCAATGCTATCAACGCAATAGAATTGTTTGCTTGAGCCGCTGCCGGTGGGACGCACTCGGTCGATGTTGTTTAATGTCATTCTCTAATTGCGACACTAAGCGCTACACGTCGGGTGGCGGCATCTAAAATTCATGGTGATTACAAATGCCATTACAATTATTATAGCGTTGCATACGCTTCGAAACACCTGTCTCAACCAAGCGAACCATGCACACTTTCCAGACACAAAAATAGGTTCTCATCAGATATAACGTTCGACTGCGTCTGTGAACGAATTTTATTGCTAGATAAAACGTACTAGGGTTTCATATGAAAACTAAATGCAATGAAAAGACGATCTAAGGCAACTGTATTACGAACCAGTAATGAATAACTAAATATGTTGCGTTGGATTGATACGACATTATTCCGCTATTTAAAATATATACGCAACAACACACACGCACGCAATCACGTACGCATGCATGCACGTACGCATAGCTTAGGACCGCCATCAGGGCTTAGAAAAGAGGTTTCGGAAAATAATCGATTTTTAAAAGCACTTCTGTGCAATCGTAACTTGATATACACGAACATTCTCTCAACCTCCCCCCCCCCCCGCCCCCACAACCATCGAGGACGGGTCGGCAAATGCTGCCACCACAGTCGAATTTTTTGCTTGAGTGTTGTTGATGTTGGCTTGACACCATAAGTGCTCGTCGCTTGTTGTCATTCTAGAATTGCGACACTAAGAGCTACATGAAAAATGGCGGTATCCATAATTCATTATGATTACTAGGTCAACAATTATTATAGCGCTGCTTACGTTCGAAACATCTGTATCAACCAAGCGAACCATGCACACTTTCCACAAACAAAAATAACTGCTCATCAGATATCAGATAAAATGTTCGACTGTGTATGTGAGTGAACTTTATTTCTAGATAAAACGTACCAGAATTTCATATAAACACGTTAAAGGCAACAAAAACACAATCAAAGACGACTGTATCACGAACCAGTAATGAATTGCTAAGTATGTTGCGTTTTGTTGATTATTCAGCTCTTTAAAATATCTACGCAACAACACGTACGCACGCGCAGATCACGCTTTAAAGCTATTCTGTGCAACCTTAACTTAATATACACGAAAATCCCCTCAATGTTTTCACCCGAACCATCGAGGACGGGTCAGCAAATGGTGTCAAAACAGTCGAATTTGTTGCTTGAATGTTGTTGATGTTGTCATGACACCCTCAGTGCACGTCGCTTATTGTCATTCGACTTGCGACGTCAAGCGCTACATGACGCATTGTGCTATCCATAATTCATTAAGGTTAGTAGGTCGACGGTAACCTGCCATAAGCTTAGAAAGCACATATCTCAATCAAGTGAACCATTACACGTTCCACTAACAACAATAGCTCATACGTAGATGAATGTTAGTGTTAAATAAAACGAACCATATACCTCATATCACTAATATAATACTACCAAAGGCGAACCACAAATGAATTGCAGGTTATGTTGCCAACATGTGGTGTTATTCCGAGTGCGCTATGTGACTTTGTGCACATTGCATCGATGGGGAGATGATTTAGCACTTCCCAACATTGTACAAATATGCATCGATGCACAATGAAGGAAACATTTTCTTGTAATCACAGCTACCAACATTTACTTGTTCAACGTTTCCGCTACCGCCGTTAGCCTTCACGAGGAAGACAAAAGGCTTGGTAAATGCACGGATATCTTTTATTCGATCGCACAGTAACTCGTGTTACCCAGCAACTACAATATTTGTTAACGCGCCTGCGTTTTCCTACTGTGTAACGGGTTACGTGTCAACGGTGTGGGAAAGACCGGCACGTGTTCACATTCTGGAATCGGGACTGAATGTTTGATGATACATCACTGGATATTTTAAGTCAACAGGCGTGAACAGCCTTTTGTTTAGCCACTAGTGATGCTGAATCCATCCTAACGATATCGCAAAATCACTGCTGAACTGTACGTCTGAACGTTCCCTCGAATCACCGACGGTATCACATGTATTTCGCTCGGTCGTGCATTAAAATAATGTTAAATTCCTCAGGGGGGGATATTGCGAAGGAAAAATGTGAACGTCTTGCTTTGATTACGTAGCTCAGAACAAAGGGAGTTCGTAGTTATGTACAATTGTTGGCCACACGTGATTTGTACGATTGTTCCTTGCTAAGTCAAACGTCAAACGTCAAACGTCAAACGTCCTCATCAGTTCATTGCTGCGGTACGAACGTTTCGTGAAACCGGCAGTTGGGCGTGACGTTGTCATTGCACTTGGCGCTTCCTTGCCAAAACTGTACTGGGTAGTGCAAGGAGTCATACGATTTTCCAATGGTTGCCTTTCTCCCGTGCAACCCTGAGGAACTCGGCTAGTTTATTAATATACCTTCCTTGCTAGGTCACAGCACTTATTACTCTCACAAATATCACGAACGTAAATTATATCCATAATGTCAACTACATATCCCTTCACCAAAATTACGTAAATTATGTCCATAATGCCTACTCAGACATTTACATATCCCTTCACCAAACGTACGTAAATTATTATCATTATTATTATTATTATTACATCGGAATTTATATAGCACCCGAATCCAATTAAGACAAAAAGCTCTCAGGCGCATTACATGAAACTGCATAAATTAAGTAACACTATAAAATACATAGTTTACATAAAACTGCATAAATTAAATAAAGCTATAAATTATAGAGTATTTTAAAAGTAGATAGTGTAAGGAGCTGATTTAAACGTTAAAACATAAATAAACACATATATTACACTTATAGTACACACATGAATAAAACATAACGAATAAGTAATTGGTATATAGCAATGTCATTAAAACCAGAGCGTGACTCAATCACGTCAGTCGTATGCCAGTTTAAAAAGGTGTGTTTTTAAGTGTTTCTTGAAAGAGCTGAGAGGGTTCAGTTGTTTAATGGTCTCAGGCAAGTCGTTCCACAGTATGGCGGCGTGTCGGCTCAAACAACGTTCGCCATAAGTAGCTGTCCGTGGCACAGGTACGACGAGAAGTGACTTATCTGTTGATCTTATACTACGCGTTGGTTGATATTTCTGCACAATGTCACTCATGTATGCCGGTGCCAATCCGTTGAGCACTTTATACGTGAAGGTGTTAACCTTAAAGCGGAGCCGGTATTTCACCGGAAGCCAATGTAGCTCACGAAACACAGGTGTTATGTGTTCGCTCTTGCGTGACCTGGTGATTAGGCGAGCAGCGCAGTTCTGTATACGCTGCAATCGTTCGTTGCAGTAGGGCGTTTCCATAGTCCAGGCGAGATATTACTAGTGCCTGGACTAGAATCTTACAGGCGTCATTTGTGATGTATTGCCTGACTTTGCCAATATTTCGGATGTGGAAACAGGAATTGCAGATCGCATTCAAGCAAGCCTCTGTCTATAATAACTCCAAGATTTCGCTCGGATTGCACAGCATGTAATAGTCTGCCTCCGACAAGTCGTTCACCCGACGAATTCGGTGTTTGCACGAAAACACAATGAGTTCGCTTTTTTCTTGGTTCAGTTTTAGCATGTTTCTATTCATCTACACGCCAACATCCGCCATACAAGTTTCAATGGCTGACCTTTCACTGGCCCAGTTCTTATCAGGCTTGATGGACAAGTGTATTTTTGTGTCATCTGCATAACAGTATTACCGAAGATTATGTTTCTTCACTATATCACCAATTGGTTTAGTGTATATGCATTATAGTTTCGGTCCTAACACGGATCATTGTGGCACCCCGCGACATAGATGTGCGTTGAACGAAGTTGCGGGACCGACAGAGACACATTGCGTTCTGCCGCTAATGTAGGATCGCATCCAATCCAGGGTTTCTGCATTCACACCAAATGAGTGTTGAAGACGCGTTAGCATAATGCCAAGGTCGATAACATCAAACGCACTGGACAAATCAAGCATGACAAAGACAACTACACGTTTTTGATCGAGGGCTTCTGCGAAGTCGTTGTGGACTTTCACAAGAGCTGTCTCGGTTGAATAATTATTTCAGTACGCCGACTGGTGAAAATCGTGTAGATTGTTGATATCCATGTGATCTTTCAAACGGTGTTCGACCACTTTTTCAAGAAGTTTTTACACGTATGGTAGGTTTGACACAGGCCGATAATTATTCAGAACTTTCTTATCGAGGCCCGGCCTTTTAAGCAATGGTCTCAAAACTGCACGTTTGAAACATGCGTGTACCACTGACGTTGCCAACGATTTGTTAATAATGGCTGTAATCAACGGCACGAAATGATCCAGACACTGCTTCAAAATCCGCGTAGGAATCGGGTCTAAGTCAAATGTCTTGTTGGGCGAATTTGTGATTATTCCCTTCACCTCGTCATGGGTGGTTGGCATAAACCTTAGTAGCGGGATTCCGTCAAACATGACGTCATCGTCCAATGCTGTTACGCAGATTTCACTTGGGTTGCTGATGTTGATGTTTCGTCGGATGGTAGCAACTTTGTCAATATAAAAGTCACCGAAAATAGTCGCTAACTGTTCGGTCGATTCATGGGTTGGTAAGATCACCCGTCCCGTGTTACCCATCAAATGACACGTTAATTTGAGCAGTTGTTTCTGATCTTTGCCGCAGTCTCTGATTTTTGCAGAAAATAATGTTTTCTTGGCACTGATCATCAGTTTGTTGACTACGTTGCATTGCTCCCTGAACAGCTGTCGATGAACGGTAAGTTTGGTTCGCCGCCATACGTTCTCTGCTTGACTGCACGCGTGTTTGGCTTGTCTCAGTCTGAATACCATTGCGCGTTTGGTCTCAGTGTTATCGACTATCTTTGGATTGGAGCGTGTTTGTCGACAACTACTTCAATTCCCGTGGTATATGCGTGTACAAGTTCATACAGCAGCCTATCTGTGTCGTTCAAAATTGGTGTTAAGTCCTTGATAAATTCGGGAATACAAATGTCCCGAAGCTTCCTGAAAGTGACCGGCTGGCGAACGCTGTCTGGCTTCGTTAAGTTAATTCTAAAACGCACAGTCAGATGGTCGCCGGAAGGGTTATACTTTGTGTCTCCGAGACATGGCACAGAAACTGCTGGCATCCCAATCAACAAGGAACTAATGTCCCGTGTGATGACAACGTCCAAAGTATGGCCCTTCTTGTTGTACCAATCCGTGAGCTTCTAACGTGCCATAGAAACGCACCTCATCTGCATCGTTAACATTGTCGAGGTGGAAGTTGAGGTCACCTGTTATGATTACATCGTTAGTTATAACAGCAAGGCGGTCCAAGTACAAACTCCTCTCGTCGAAAAACGCACTGTTCTTAAATCCGTTTCGCTTAGAGGGAAGGCGGACGGTACACGATGCACAATCTCATTTTCACATCATTGGAAATGACCGTACAGTCCATATGTTCGAAATGTGTGAACATGCCGTTTCATGTAGAATCCAAGGTCTTAATGGTCAATCCGCATTTATAGAGTACGGCCACACCTCCACCGCGCTTCTCACTGGGTCGAGAGCTGTGTTGTATTGTGTAACCAGATGACACGAGTTCTTTTATGACCTGATTGTCAGTGTCGGTTCCTAGCCATGTCTCATATAAGGCTAGCACATCGATGTCCCGGGAAATAACAAAATATGCCACCGACAGAGCTTTGCTATTGACTGAACGAGCGTTAAGACAACATATTGTCAGTGGAATGTCACGTTCACGGTGTTTAATGACACGCATATTAATCAGCATTTGCACTGGCAGCGTTTACAGCCCGCGGAACAACATCGAAGCAATGTGCAATGCGTGTTTGAATCACACGTTGTTTGCGAAGGCCGCCTCGTTTGCCACGTGAAGTTGGGCTCGTTACATGTAGCCCCAAGCGTCTGATCAACGCAGGTAATGTATACTGTAATCGCGGAGTGACACCCGTAGAGGCTGGGCGCAAAGTCCGATTGATATTCAGTAGACTCATCGCGAAACAAAGAGCCTTGGTAATGGCAATCAACCGAATTAGGTCACGTGCTTGTTAGGCCTACGAAGACTTCTGGTCCACAAAATATGTAGTCGTCACGGATGGCTGACCTCCGTCCAAAGGCTATATATAATACTTCTTAAATTATACATGACATACACTTTGTAGACATATAAAAACTACGTCGCAGCAATCACTAAACTTTCATGCGTGTGTAGTGATGGTATCAATCAGCAGCTCGTCGTATAATCCTTTGAAAAAATTATTAAACACAGAGAGGTAAATTTTGGCTTCCTGCCTGTTAGGCGCTACCACGTGAAGTTATGTCCGCAAAGCCTCCTTAGACAACTACATATCCCCTCACAAAACGTATGTGAATTATGTCCATAATGTCTACTTAGACAACTACATATCCCTTCACCAAACGTACGTGAATTATGTCCATGACGCTTACTCATACACCTACATATCCCCTTACCAAGCGGCTTAACGTACTCAACTTATACAAAATGTATTAGCCTTTGTTTACTATACATATCCAGTTTTGACACAGCAGCACGTTTGATTGAGAGTTAACGTTGTTTCTTGAGTACAGCCACCGGCCCTTCGATTTCGATCGAAAGCATTTAATACATTTTAGCGCGCCACAACGAAAAACAGGCGTTTATTCGTCGTTCCGGTGAACATGTCAGCGGCCAGAGGATTTGAACCTCGATGCACCGTCCTGACCACGTAGTGTAACCCAAGGACGAAGGTGTATGTTTTACATAAATAATGATCTCACCTTCTAATCCGATCAGCAGTTTGCCTGCAATAGGAATATACTTCGTTGAATCAGTGGTACCTGTGCACTTCTTTTGCCGTTGGCCTCTCCGCACTGGATACCCTCTGAAAAGAAGACAGTACCGAGTCGCTGTCTGAAACCGAGGCACGATGTAACCAAGCATCACACAGTAGATCAATCACACGGATCGGCCAGTAGTGGCATACACAGACGACACTGCATTTTAATACAAATGCAAATGATACATTTTAAAATGCAAATGCACTTGAACCCAAGACTGAATACATGCTTACATGCACGCGTACATTCATACGTACATGAATACCAGGCTTGGGTTCAAATGCAAATGCATTTGCATTTGAAAATTTCGCATTTTCATTTGCATTTAAATGCAGTGTCGTCTCCTGTTCCACATTTGCACTTGCATTTACATTTGAATAAAAAACATTTGCATTTAATTAAAACAAACTTTTACATTTGCATTTGACTAAAAACATTTGCATTTGCATTTGATAAAAAAATCATTGGATGCCATAAAAACAGTTGATGCCTTTAATGCAACTTTATCGCTTGGCGACAAGTTGCCAGCCCCAAATTTTTACTTTAGACAGATTTGTAGAAGCCACGATCATCTTAGCAGTTACATTTAATAATTGGGATCGCTTTGCTTGAATTAGTCTCACCCAGAAATTTTTCATTCTCAGGCACACAGTAACAATATAATTAAGCCTGCAAAATTTCATCGTAGTGACCATAATCACCATATGTCATACCACACCATTCACTTAACGCAGTTGTGTCAATGAATGACATTATATGTCAACTATATTTTGTATTTCATTTGAGCAATTATGTCACTATATTCTTTCTTCCCACTAAGCGCTAAGTTTATGTTACATGCAGTGAATCCAAGGACTTCTTAATAATCAAATATGCCAAACCATTCAGGTCTTACCTCATTGTCGTTCTGAATGGACACGGTTTCTTTACATAGATTGGGTAATTAAGGGAAGCGGCTTGGTTATTTCCTTAATGGGGAAGATACCTCTCCACTTAAGTAAATACTGAAACATTATTAAATAATAAAGCGTATGTTTTATGTAACTATGTTTAATAAAGTTGATGTAAACTGGTGTGTACTTTGTTGCAACTTTCAGTTATAAAAAAACATATGCATTTGCATTTGAATCATCTCAAATTTTGCATTTGAATAATGTCAAATATTTGCATTTAAATGCGTTGACTTGCATTTTAAACACAAGCCTGTTAGCCAATCTTCCTTCCTACTTACCTACCTACCTACCTTCCTACTTTACTACATATCTACTTACCTACCTATCTTCCTATCTTCCTATCTACCTACCTACTTACCTACCTGCCTTGGTGTATTTAACATTAGTAACACAAATACTCGATAAACTGGTAGTTCTAAAGTTACTGCAACGATAAAAAATATTTGCAAAATGTCACGATACACTACAGAAACATCCATCTGTGCATTGGTACTTGGTACACCTTACTGAATCCCTGACATACTTGTTCTACCAACAGTACCACAACATCTGTGGGAACCATTCGTTCACGCTGCCATTGCTGGCAAAGACTATCCGTCCACATCAATGCGCCACATTGTAATGCAGCCACTTACACAGCTAAGGGAATTCGGTCAACAAAATAGTCCAGGCTTCGAAAGAGAGCAAGATGATTTGAACTTCGATGCATCGTCCTGACCACTAAGTTACCCCCAACGCCGAAGTTGTGTGTTTTACTTAAATAACGGTCTCACCTTCTCCACCGGTTAGCCTTCTCCCGTCAGCAGTTAGCCTACAGTTCGAAGATACTTCGTTGAGACAGTGGTATATGTGCACTACCTTCGCCGTGCAGTCGCTATGTGGGCCTCTCCGCGGTGGACACACTCTGAAATTCAGCCAGTAGAGAGTCGCTGTCAGAAACGTATCAACAGTGCAAATAAATAAAACATAAAAACAGAAGATCAATAACACGGATCGTCAAGTAGTGGCGTACACGTCACGTTTTCTCTGTTCACAGTCACGTACGAACTACCAAGCTTACATACGTATGCAAACAAACATTAAAAGTGTAGATAAATAAAGGACTAGCATAGTAAACATGAAGAGCGGACCATATGCGTGCATACATACATACATACATACATACATACAAACATACATACATATATACATACATACATACATACGTGCATAGATACATACATATATACATACATACATACATCTATACATACATACATACATACATACATACATACATACATACATACATACATACATACATACACACATACATAAATCCGTACCTATCTAAATACCTACCTGTTTGTTTACTGCTATGATAACGATATTTATACACTGTCAGGATACACAACATTATCACACAAATAACCATATATGCCTTGGTGCGTTGTGCTGTCAGTGTAGACAAGCTTGTGCTCGACAGCCATAAATGTATTAATACGCTTTACTGCCTCTCCCTGGCAGACCTACCACTACTTCTATGGACGCCTGAATATGACTGTGCAAGTGTGTCATCAGCACTTGTTCGCTGCATCTAAGAAACGTTGGTCTGGTTCAACGTTATATGACGCAACCAACAGTGGAATGTGTAATGAAAGTAACCTCCCGTTTGGACTATTGCAACTATATGTTGTTTGGGACTTCACAACCAATAACACGGATGGGCGTCGTTTCCGCTCACAAGATTGGCTCGGGTTTAGTTGGGATGCCCCATTTCGATAATTCAACGCTCATGGATGGTGGTTGCGCAAATGAACAAGACAACAAAGACAAGTAAAAGAAAAAGTAAACATTTAATGCACTGTAGTTACTAACTAATTTACATGGAAACAATTAGACTCTTGGGTCTACTTAATATAATCTGATCTTCCGATCCTCTGACAATCTGACCGGGGTTAATCGCACCGAATAATCGTAGAAGCTTCTACTAACATATAATCTTAACACACACACACACACACACACACACACACACACACACACACACACACACACACACACACACACAAAAAACTGTTCTAGCATAAACTCCCGCAGGGAGATCTACCACATTGGCTTATAGAGTTACCTAACGTGGCTAGTCCTACAACCGCCTCCCTGTGCACACAGCTACACAGTTGATTCTAAGGCATAATTATAATACAAAAAATAACATCATAATTACAACATCAAATTTTATTTTGAGGCATCCAGTGCCTAAACACCCTCAAAGTCGAGTCTCTGGACTCTTACAAACCGTTCATTAGGCCTGCCATTTGTGTGGCGGCGTGTCCCCATTACCGCCCAACTTTACATGTGAGACAGAGATGATTTTTTGGCCGTCGTGAAAGGAGGATTGTCGCCGTTTGTCGTCGCACTTCGGCAGTCGTGCAGTCTGCATTTGAAGAGCGGGCTGTCATATACAGAAGAGCGCACCGTCTGCAGTCAAACAGCGTGCCTTCCGCTTCCGTTACCAGTCGAAGAGCGTACCGTATGTCTCCAAAAGCGGGCCGTCCGCTGCCGAAGAGAGTACCTGCTGCAGTCGTAGAGCGTACCGTCTGCCTTGAAGGGCGGGCAGTCCGTTGTCGAAGAACGTACCGTCTGCCTCGCCCCGCGCGCCGTCCTTTGCCTCTCGGTCGTGTGCTCGATCATTACTTCTCTTACGTTCCCCTTCTCCTTCTAAACTTTAGTGGAGAGTATACAATTCTACCGACATACGCATAATCTTACTTTCCACGTGGCTGGGTCACATATGCCTTTCATTTGACATCCAGGCGCCCACGCTGGGCTACATGAACCTTATGTGTCCATTCTACGTCACCGTGATCTGCTCGCCGTGATGATGACGTGTGTATCCAGTCGTTTTTTATACTCCTTGTTTCTGAGATAACACATGACACTAGTTCACCAATCGCAGTCTCCTTGTCTAGTCCCATAGGAACACACCCCTAAGTCGGGTAATACCCCGGTCCTTGTCTACTTAATATGCATAATTTTTTAAGCTAAATAAACCAACGTCATCCACGGACACTGCCATGGTTGAGCAAGCAAATTAAATAATGTAGGTCGGTTCTAACAAGAGCCGATGCATTTTTTCATACTTCAAAGGTTTAACTAATAAAATAAGAGGAGAGGACATAGTGTTATGATAACAAAACTAGCAGAAATGATCCATTACACCACGCTACTAATCTATTTTCTTAACTTTTCAACACAAAAGTTATTTACTCTAGTAACATCATAATTCTTTTCACTAATCAAACAATGCCACTGTATTTACGTTATAGGCGTATGTCTCATTGTGACGCAACTGCTTCGATTATAATTATATGATATAAATCTTAGCGTAGCGTTTTAAGCGTAGAGCGACTTTCGAACCAGTTCAAAGTGGGACTTGTCAAAGCTACCTATTGTGTGCTGAATTGTGTGCTGGTAGGTGTCGCTTTCATGGATAATATATTCGCGCTTGTCGAGACTTGTAAAATTCAAGCAAATATTACGTTTTCACGTAAATGTGGAATATATGACATAGAAGCTGAGCAATCGCTGAAACGGTCTATTAGCGAGAAGCAGGTTACACGTTTTGCGCATGTCACGAATGATGCACTATGGAATAGAACATGTTAAAGTCTCTGACTAACTGACTGTGTCTGCGTGTGCTTGTGCGTGCGCGTGTGCGTCCGCGTGCGCTTTTGCGTGTGCGTGTTTAAAAGGCCATCACTCTGGTGTGATACATCTCAGTTTCCCTGAGTGCGAATTCCAAATATTGCTTATAAAACTTAAAAAATGTGAAACATTACTGTCGATAAGCCAATGGCTTCCTTGTCCACTTGCCATCTGAAGCTAATTGCTCTAGGTGGAAATATGATACACTTTACGCATTGCATCTTTACTAATACGACTATTTAGTCAATTGTATCCATTGGTAGTGATATGTTATACATCTTGACGAAACGTAAAGCCTTTTTGTGAACTTCGTAACAACTAATTTACGCAATTTGTATTGAAATTAAAACAATTGTTTTCTAAGGTTGACTTGAGAACACGTGCGCACACTTGTTCTAAGATGTCCGGACTTGCATGTACAAACGTGCACAAACATGTACAAACATGTCCTGAACAGACTTTCGTTTGTGTTTAAACATAATTTGCAATGCCGACAAAGTGCTTACAAACATGCAGTAAATGTTACCCAATTATTCTTGTAACGTAACTGTTGACGTGGGAACGGAAACATGAAAAGCGCAATAAGTAAACTAGCTGTTACATCATGGTGATGGCATCGTCTTTACAATCATCATCATTATCATCAACTGTAAAATAAACACTATAATGATCAATAATATAATATAATTAATAATAGAGCCACCACCACCACCACAACCACTAATTGTGGAATCAAAATCTAAGCATTAGCGGGCAACAATTTCAAATATTTAACTTTTGACCTTCTTCGACATTCACATCTGTCGTTTTGGTCTTAATGGCAGTCGCTAAAAAGCAACGTCACTGTGTACAGTGCGGGTTACAATGTTCTTCTAGCTACATTTTGTCATCATCCTGGTGTCCACGTCTTCTTGCGAGCAAAGACACAAATCTGCGATGTCTCGTGGAATGACTGTTCGATGAATGTGTGGCTGACCTGCTTGCTTGTGTGATGTTGCAGACCACCCACAACGTGGCTCAATAATGTTTTGTTCTCGTCGCACCGAAAGAAGTCATGCCATTTTTCGGTGGAGGCGAGTTAAGCTCCACACGACAACAAACATCCTTCCCACTCCGTTGTCGTGCATGTTCCCTGAGGCTTCCAGATATCCCAGATGATGTCCATACATTGGGAATGAATGAGCTGAGCTGGGACATACGTATGCATCACATTCCTTTGCTCGATATTGGCCGAATGTTGCTGAAGTCCGCAGCGTCAACATGTTGACGGCTTCTGCACGTTCAATGACAGCATCAGCACAAGGAATCGTCGGGCAATACACCGTTCTCATTACCACCACGCTACCTGGTGAACTATGCTTAAACAATACGTGAACTCCGACAACGTTTAACACAGGGGAGTGTTATAAGACCTTATTTATAGGCACATTTGTTGGGTGTGGTGACTGTTAACATCACTGAGAGATAATATGCAAATATTTCAACTATTTTAATTTGAAATTAATGTAATTGGTGCTGGTTTGCATGTATAAAATGTACTCTAGCTTTGCTACTACTTTTGCCTGCCGGATAACCCAGGCACAGTACGGCTGCTTGATGCGTAGACTGTGTGTCATTGTCGTTATAATGTACTGTGTTATGTGCATTGAAATGATGGACACGATTATACACATACGGCCTAGACACGTATACATGTTCGTGTATAAATGATTGAACTTTAGTGTTTATATTCCTACGAGCTTTGGTTGATCATAAAAAGGTAAACACACATGATTTTAGTGGTTCACGAATTGACACAGAAAGTCGTTGACTGGCTCAGTACAGGCCCACAAGTTATCGCCACATGTGGATCCAGTAACTAAATATATAATTTTAATACTATACTCAAGACACCATTAAACTGAAATTAATGCATCTCGTCTTAAATAAGGACACCAATCTCTCTTTAAAGTACAGCCATGTGGATACGTTACCAGCATTGTATGTTTCATTATAATTAACACGCAGGTGTGGTGGTATTATGTGAAGGGTGTATTGTCTGAGGGATCGGACACCCATTTCTCCAGGGAGCAAAAACTGTATTCATTCCTATGAACAGTTTCCCATCAATGGAAAACGACTGTGGACATGTTTGGTTTTATGTGAGAAAAATCTCATCAACACCTCAGAAGCGACATGCATCTGACAAAAACAACACGCAGTAATTTCGGAGAGAAATATAAATCTCTTTATCGCGACGTTTGTTACAACCAGCAATGTAATAATCGACCGGTAATGTAGTAATCGACTAGTACTGTAATACATCGACCGGTAATGTAATAATCGACGGCGAAGATGATTATGATGATGATGAAGATGAAGATGATAAATGGTAACGAAGATGATGAATAGGAGGAGAAAGATGAAGATAATTAATGCTTTTTTAGTGCTGATGATTATGAGGATGATAATAATTGCGATGATAAAGACAACTACGTCACCCTCACCAGCCTAATCTTCCTGCTCGTCCTCCTCCTCCTCAACATCCTCATGTTCACCCTTATCATGGCTAGCCATGCTGACACCCACTCGACGTTCACTAAAGTATACTCTAATTACGGGTCATATGTAATAAAATAAATTAAACATGTAGAAGGGTAAAGGATGATTTCAAAAAGTGTAAGGGGTCATTTAAAAACTAGAGATAAGCAGGAACACGCTGCATAGGTTTATCGACAACAATGTCGTGGCCCATGAAATATGTTTGCTGTTTGTTCAACAAGCTTTTCCTAATAAACCACTGGCGAGATATTACTGATTGTACTTGCAAATAGTTTGTTTATTGCCTTTTGTTTCCATTTAAGGGATAATTAAACAAAATATAAAATTAATGGGCACATTTAACATTTTCGACATTAAGAGGTAATACCCAAAAGTAATAGGTATCTTTAAATTAAAAAGCGATGACATCAAAACGTAAAATAAGAGGCTGATAGTTTAGATAATCAACTTATTATATATTAAGTATGTAATAATGACTCCTTTATGTTTTGATGGCCCACTTAACGTTTTCAGATGATGAGCTAGTTACTTTGTTAAATGACCTTTACATTTTTCAAAATGATTCCTTAATTTATTTAAAAATTTAAAAAGCTTAATCTATCTAAGATAACCCCTTTACATTTTGATGTGGCCCCATAGTGTTTTGATGACCCCTTAAGATTGTGTTTTGTCATGAATCCTTACATGCTTAGATTTCCCTTAATTGTATGAAATGACCGATTGGGAGGACCCCATTATTTTATTAAATGATCCCTTTATTGAGACGATCAGCTGGTTCATTTGTAATGACTACACTTTTGTATACGATCCCTTAACTTTTTGAGAAGACACCCTTAATTTTCGAGGTGATCCCTTAATTTGTTGAGACGATAAATTGTTAATGACTTCTTACAATTTTGTGACGATCCTTTATTTTTTTTTGAGATCTAATCATTTTATGAGATGACTTCTGAATTTTATGAGATGACCCCCATAATGTTTTGTAGTGATAAGCTAGTTCATTATTAAATGACCCCTTAATGATTCCTTTTTAAATTATCCTTTAAATTGTTTTTGCTAAAATTCTTTTTAACTTTAGTCATACTTTCAAAATACTTTATGTGCCCATTAATCGTTTAGATGGACATGTTAGTTCACTGAAATTACCCTTAACTTTAATGTTTGAGATACCCCTTAATTATGTAAGCTGATCCATTATCTTACTATTTTTGCGATGAACATTAAGTTCATAATATAATCTCACATTGCATTTTGAGATTCATCCCAAGTTCATATGACACCCTTAATTTGTTCAAATGATGATCACATATTTCTTTTTTAAGGATTTTTAATGATCCCTTAAATAATTGTTTGAGATGATTCCTTAATTGAGTTTAGATTAGCTATTTATTTTGTTTAGGTGACCCTTTTTAATTGCCCTCCCCCTTCTTCCACTGTCTGACTGTCCTATTTTTTGCCAACATGTAGTATGAACGGCATTCCATGCGGCTGACTCGTTCTGAAATTCCTATGTTAATCGAACGTTTGTGAAAGTCGAGTGGGTGTCAGCATGGCTAGCCTTTAAGGGTTAATCTGAGGATTATGACGACGAGGAGGAGGAGGAGCACGATTACATGGCTATGGATGTCATTGTCTTCGTCTCATAATCGTAATAATGATCACCCCCATTGTCATCATCTTCGTCATCACAATCATTAAGACCGTTTAATTGTCTTCATCTTCTTCCTCATCATCATCTTAATAATTTACCACCCTTATCATCACCGTCGTTATCATCATTATTATTATTATTATCATCACCATCATGATCATCATCGTCATAATCATTATTATCAACGTCACAAATATGACCTCTTAATTGTCATTCATAATAATTTATCACCCTCATCAGCACTTTCTGTATATGATATGCTATTATATATAAATATATATATATATATATATATATATATATATATATATATATATTTATATTATTTATTATGTGTGTGTATATATATATATATATAGTTTCTAATCGATAAGCATTTCAACTTGTAAATTGTGGATTGGGCACGTATGGAGGATAAGCAAATTTAAATAGGTGTTTTGTTTTATTTTACGGAGAAATGCTGTTACATTTCCTACATACTTAACACTACCAAATAGTCGATGCAGCAACTAAAAAACTATGAATCCGACATTTGTCTAATTTATCACCCTCATCAGCACTTTCTGTATTTGATATGCTATTATATATATATATATATATATATATATATATATATATATATATATATAAGCAGTTTCTAATCGATAAGCATTTCAACTTGTAAATTGTGGATTGGGCACGTATGGAGGATAAGCAAATTTAAATAGGTGTTTTTTTTTATTTTACGGAGAAATGCTGTTACATTTCCTACATACTTAACACTAACAAATAGTCGATGCAGCAACTAAAAAACTATGAATCCGACATTTGTCTTAACACTAGGAGCAAAAAGTAGATTATAAGTAGATGATCGAAGCTGTCTGGGCTGTCTTGCATGAGTGAGCAATGAATGTAAATATGCTGGTTGCGTGGATGAAAGCGCTTGAAAGGTAATTATACACATCTTACAACATATTGCGATATGTGACAGGGAGCCAAAGCAATGATTTATGAAGTGGTAATGAGGGAAGGAAACGAGGAGAACGGGTAACTACCTTTGTCAAATAAGTTTGCAGACGTTAAAGTGTCAAGATAACCGTGGATGCAATATTATGGTAAATGGAATTGCGATAATCAATATTTAAGCGATGGTGAAATCATGAAACTACAAAATGTAGTAAGGAAATAATATGTTACTTTGATATAAATATAATATGTCTCACATTGCCTGCTGTAGATAACTGACATTGATTGACAGTTTAACTTATTTTCGTAGAATCAGGTATGGTTGTTTCTAGGTAGAGAGTATAATCATTTTAAATGTCTATTATGAAGAAAGTTCCACTTTTATTGTAGATCTGCTGAACCCCACATGCTTCAGGTTCCTGCTATTTTTCATCTGAACTTCTGTCACAATCTACCACCCCATGCTGATTATGTCCTAAACCGGCGAGATGTGTCCAATACTACAATGGCAGCAATCGAAGATATGTTGCTTGGGGGCTATCGACCAGCAGCAGCGTTGGATTTGTACAAATATGATATTCAACTAGAACATCCGTCTAACTATATATATGCTAGTGCTGACAGAGCTCAGTGCCCTGACTATGATTATGTCTACATGTATGTAGCTGCTAAAATTCAGGAAATTCTGTTCACGATTTTTTTTCAAATCTCTCCGCTAAAGTAGTTCGAAATTGCATGTTCAGTAGATTTTAATCTTGGTGGTTCAGCATCCAATACAGCAACGTTTCATAAATATATGGGATATATAATTTATGATGATTTGTCGGATGACAATGATATCAAATCCAAAGATAAGAGTACTTCTACTCAGGAAATTTTACTCATGTTAAAAAGGGTGACGAACAAGCTGCTCGCATTTGTTTTAGTAATGCGTAATTATGTTCCTTATGGGCTAATTATAGAAAAGCTGCGACGCAGTATTTTATTGTTTCTTATAACAATATATTTAGGATTATGCACAACCTATCTATGAGGTGCAGTGCTAGTCATAATGCATATTGCATGTACTTTTTTCTGAAGTAAAAGAATTGATTGATTGAAGTTTTCCCATTATACTACCACGCTCCACCTGGTGGATTATAATGGAACGTAAATGTTGGGGTAACGGAGCCACAGGCCCAAGAATTAAGCAGCCTGATGTTCTCTAATTTACCTGAATCTTTAAGTTCCATTATTATCTACCAGGTAGCGCGGTTATAATGCGAAGGGTGTATTACTTGTCAAAATAACTCTGTTAGCTCTTAATAGGGTGATTTCACAGGAAAATTTGAATAATCGTCAAAAACATTGCAAAAATGAAATGCATTCATGTGTGGAGTTGTTGTTAAGTAACCCTGTGGTAGATCGTGCCACTGGTTTTTATTGCAATTTAATGTGGCCAATCATTTCAAACACTGGTTGTATAGAGGGTATGCACATGCTGCTTTGATGCTTTTCCCTCTTCCAGAACACGAGGTTTTGCTTTAGTGTTTTTTCATCTTCACGAAATGCTCAGTTGTGTTCACTGGGCTTTTAAGGCGGTATACCTATTATAAAAACAAAACAACGTATAATACCAACACTTTTCCGCCATATAGACAATATATGATGGAATATGGAACATACGTATATGAAATGGATGTGCCATATCTACGTTCCCTTAAGAAAACAATATTTTGTGAAAATAGGTGTATGTATTTCTGGCGGTATGTTGAAATGTTATTACATTCGCCATGCTTCCCATAACACAATGTAGCAAGACTAAACCACATTGGTTTAAGTATAGGGGACAAGTTAGACATGGAAGTCATTTTGCAAACTTTCCAGTGAAATCTCCCAGTAATTGTTTTACATGTGCCCTCCCGTATTTTGCTAATGTTAACTGCAATACTTCTGCACTGAAAGGTACAAACTCTTCAAGGGACGATATGGTGACAGGAGAGGTGGCGAGGCCCAGGTGTCACAGTTGAAGCAATCTGTTTGTTGATTATGTCAACTTGAGACTTTCTACAGCGACAACTAATGCTAGTGAACATGACTTGTGTGAATATTCTGTAATATTATTAACATTACACCTATGCAGCCAGAATTGGTAAGGCCTTCCATATACATGGAAGTCACTGATGATAATCAGGTTAAGTAGACGTTTGTATCCTGATGATGCGACGTGTGCACTGGTTAATAAAACATAGTGGGGAAATGGAGTTATGTGATGTGGGAACATGTATAGAAACCAATGTAGAGTATAGCTATGTCGGATGAATGCCTTCGGGTGTCCTAATTGTGACAAGCGAATCACAGAGCACTGTGACAGCTACATTACGAATGTATATGAACATGATGGACCACGACATTTTCTTTTGTAGGGGAATAACTAGGCCAGCTGTTTTTTTATGATTGATGACTCCTCATCGGAAAGGGCCGCCCTATTGGAAATCTTCCCCCAACCGACACTCCAGTTGTGCGTATTTCATGTCCTCCAGGATTTTGGGACAACAA
This sequence comes from Lamellibrachia satsuma, assembly GCA_033239005.1. Lineage (NCBI taxonomy): Eukaryota > Metazoa > Annelida > Polychaeta > Sabellida > Siboglinidae > Lamellibrachia > Lamellibrachia satsuma. Next base: position 1,569,041 of record BSQZ01000069.1, on the reverse strand, counting down.
ATCAGGCGTAATAGCGATTAGCGGCCAGTCATCTTTTGTCCTGTATAAAGACATGGTGTATGCATCTTTAATCGAAAACCTAAATATACCATATGAGAAGGCGATTTGTACTGAAGTGTATACAAAGCACCATAAAGACACCACCTACACCCAGGTGATGTATGACAAAAGGGAGTTCTGAGCGGTGTGCTATCGCCAAGACTTGCCTGTCAGAGGCAACATGACGAATAACTTCTGCGAGGCAACAATGCGAGTGCTGAAAGACCTTTGTTTGCAGTGAACAAAAGCTTTCAACATAGAACAGTCGTGTCCAGAATGGAGTCATGTTTACCGAGGATATGTCTTGACGTTGCCAATAACCGGTTGAACCTTGTTAAACACTCCAGATTCCTGCTCCACGGGTCAGTAAATCCGAACACAATCCAGCATGTTTCAGAGAGATAATTTGACATGAAGCGTGCAACTGACAGCAGCACATACCATAGAGTAGACGTGTGCTTGGTTTTTTTTCATGCCCAGTAGGCTCAACGAATACGACGAAGATCACGAATTTGATCAAAGTAACAATGACAAGTTTGTGAAATATGCTGTCTAATTTTTTTATTATTATGAAAGGTGACTCCCAAAAGGTACTCTACTTTGGTAATTCGTAGATTCCGTGCATCACGTATGTATGCGATCTCTGGTTTCGTCGAAATTGTTTAGGTTACTGTAGTATCTGCCTCGCACCTTTCCCCATAGAAGTGCTCTGTAATATTATTCCCTCAACACCATATATGTCTACAGTCTATGGTAGTGTTCAAGCAACGGCATCGACAATACCAATATAATACCCAATCGTAGCCTAGTTGCAGGCTAGTGAAATGCCATATTGTGACTGATCATGTAACTTCAGTGGACGTGTTTTGGTAGTTTCACAGTAGTTGTCATAACTCGTCTGGGTTAATAGTCATTTCACGACACCGAAATGTTAATACCATGCAATATAACATTAAAATATCTTCTATTCAAACATATAGGGAAAATTCTATATGTTCTACAGTTGACGATCGCATTGTTTTGCTTGTCTTTGTGTGAGCAATTTAAATTCCATGTGCTCTTTAGTAAATACTTACGTCGGTGTCTTGTTTTGTTTTTGAAAAAAGATGCGTCTGTGTCATATACGTGTTGTCCGACGCCATTTTCCAGTGACATTAATAAAATACCAATAATAGGCAAGAATGCATATATTTGCTAAAATGTTCGGTTAATTTTCGGTTAATGTAGTTGCATACCGCAAATGTACGTTTTATGGGATAATTAAATAGTAAAAAATATAAATGGATTGCGACTGTTTTGAGGAACTGTTGGGAAAACATCCAATCAAAACACGCGTTTCTTTGTTTGGCATATATAGAGCTAGAAACCAACTTAGTATGTTGTTACGTATCTGGTGAAGCCAAACATAATATTAATTACAACTTGTTATTTCCAATGGCCTCGTTTATCCAGGCTCCGTGGGGTGGCGCTACATCGTTCGAAGCCTCGACTATCGAAACTCCGGGATGTGGCGCCACTTAACATAACCAGATTAGAACTAGCCTCGATTATCCAGGTTCCGCGCTGTGGCGCCACCGTTTGTCGCACACATCTTCGCCTGGATGCAGAGTGGGGTTTTCATTGTGACGGAAAGATTCTGGGCGCCTTTTACTACGATGCAACATATAACACTTATATTGCGCTAAAATTCAAGGGAGACCCAAGTACAGCAGCGCACCAAAACAAAACGGGTTAGCTGTTAAGCAGTTTCTAATCGATTAGCAATTCCAATTGTTAACAGTTGGATTGGTAGGCCGATAAGCTACTTTTATCATAAGATAGCGCATTGGATATGAATTGTTATTTCTCCAATTGTGCATATAAATTGCTCATCCTGCAAACTTCGACTACTCTATTTTCGTTCCCCATAGAGCGAGAACGTGAACGTGAACACTTTAATTATTGCATTATATTAAGGGCACCACAGTTAAAAAGTTTACATGCAATTAAATAAATAAAATAATAAATTAAGTTAAGGACAAGCAACTAAGAGTATACATGGAATTGAGTAATTAAAAGAGTTAATTAAATTAAAGTGTACATAAATTTAAATAATAGTAATACATTAATTAAAAGAAAGTAATGCCGGTAAAGGTAATGTTATCTCAAGTGTACACCTGCCGCAAAAAATAGGTCTTCAACAACCGTTGAAAACTGGCGCAGTTGCCCCAGTTTCTGATATCAGGAGGCAAACAGTGTCGCTGCATGCCCTGCAGAAATGCTAACAGCATCACAACCTGAAAACGTGGATAACGAGAATGACAGATGGGGGAGTGGAGACAGTTGGTGGAGATGACAGTGAAACGGGATCAGTGAAGAATAAGAAGCGAAAACATCGTCGATCAAAATCGGTGCCAACCCCACCCCGAACTTCAGAGATATAGAAGAGAGCAAACATTGTTTTTCGCAGAGCACAATATAGTTTCGTTGATGCCAACACTGATTGCGAGGACAGGTTCTGATGCGTGCAACTCAAGAAGAAACTAATAAACGTGTATTCATTCAAACTGATTATGTTTTATTGTTAACGTAAACCGGCGTCTCGTAAATGACTAAATGGCAAAGTAAATGCAACGCGTAGCGCACGCACGTCAACATAATCTGGAGAAACTTTACCGTATTTCATTGTTCATTTTATACAAATTACATCAGCCACTCTTGGATTTCAATACAATAGTTTTATGTTTGGCTGAATAATATCCGTCGAGTCAATGGACATGTACCAGTTTGGTTCAGTGTGGGTATTTCTGGAACTACGATAATTCAACAGCAACGGTAAAGGGTAAAAGATTTCCCGTTTAATAATACACAATGGAAAAAACTAGTATTATAACAATCCCACATCAAGAATGCTTTACATTTGTATCAAGAAATATATATTTGTTCGGCGAGTGTAGTCTTGCGTTCGGCATGCTCGGCGAGTGCTGTCTTGCGTAGCAGCAGGCAGTGTGGCTGTCAACAGCAAGTCGGTAGCGGCTAGCGAGGGTGGACGGCGGCGGAAGTTAGAGTATGTGGTTCTGCGACTCTTTGCCGCCAAAGCGTCGCATCCTCCAACGTCCACGAATTCCGAGAGGAACCGTGTACGTTCTTAGATGTTGTATGCAACCTCACTGCCACATGGCAGGAGTTTCTCCGCTGTCTCAACGCCCGTAACTATTTTATAGTTCCGCTAACACCAATAGTCTCACAACGGATTAATCAATCATGTTGTTACATACAGACCACAAAAAAAGCTTGGTTGCCTAAACAAAATTGCAAGTTAACGTTTGAATAGTTATGCAGTGTTTGTACAAAAACACCTTAGTATCTACCATTCAAATCATGATATCAAACACAACATTTATATCATAGGAATCTCTACAATACACACATTACGATAGTGTACATCAAAATGCATCTGCTATTTACAACAGAAAACCACTTTGAAACATTCATTTAGTTCTCTCTATTATTCGATGGTCAAATGATGTTACCTACACAAAACAGCAACCTCGACTCTATATAAAATTATTTAGTCTTCACCAATATTAGTTTTTAAAACAATGATAAACAGTATTAGAATACAACTAGTTTTCCAACGATACCAAACATTATAACATTTCGTTGATATGTTAATCGGTTGGAAACATAGAAATGATCGATCTCCATATTAGCCATCGTTCGCCATTCGGCGCCACTAGCACGACTCTTACTCACCAAAATTTCACTCGCAAGGTGATTATAGTAAACCAGCTAATTATACATAACCTCACACGATCTCCGATCTGTGACATAAACCACGACATGTAATATTAAACGACGACCCTCGTTCTTTATTATGAAGAAAATTCGTATTGTCATTATTTCCAAAACATCAACATATCTGGACCAATCTTAATGAACGTTCTCTATGTGGTTTATATAGGGGCTAAGCCATTTTCAGTGATGCAAGGTGCCTGGGTGTAAATATGGTTAATGGTATATTAAAAAAGAAATATATAGGTCCGGTGAATTGGTATTGATTTTGAAATCTATGTTTATCTAAATGTCAGGGTTTCCGCATGAGCATTTGTTAGAAACCTGTCCCCGGCGTGTGTTGGGTTCTGTGTCATGTTGAACCGTGAGAAAATAAAATTTTAATTTCAGATAAAAAAGATATACATACAAATATGCATTTAAAATATGTGAATTCAATGTATAAATTAGTAAACAAAATATATATGCACGGGTCAGTTATAAAAAAAAAATATATATATATATGTGTGTGTGTGTGTGTGTGTGTGTGTGTGTGTGTGTGTGTGTGTGTGTGTGTGTGTGTGTGTGTGTGTGTGTGTGTGTGTGTGTGTGTGTGTGTGTGTGTGTGTGTGTGTGTGTGTGTGTGTGTGTGTGTGTGTGTGTGTGTGTGTGTGTGTGTGTGTGTGTGTGTGTGTGTGTGTGTGTGTGTGTGTGTGTGTGTGTGTGTGACGCTGAGGTTAGTTATGTCGTTATTGAAGTGTCAAAGCAATGGAAGTCCATTTTCGTGTGCTAGAAGTTAATGTCATAGCATAGATCCTCAGCCATGTCCCCAACTGTTTCCCGGTCGCCCGTGTGATCGGTGAGGTAGATGGGAGCTCGGGAACCATTGCAAATGTGTGCGTCACGTGCCAACGTAACCAGATGTACGCGTATCGCCGGTGGAATCTAAGCGATCAATATGCGTATCATATCACTTGCAAATGAACATGATGTTACGTTTCCTACACAAGCATTCTGTTTCACTTGTCTAATTGTCTGTTTCAGTTGGCTATTTGATACCATAAGACTGATGATTCATTAAACCCCCTGTCAACTAAAATTGGACGGCTAAACAACCCAAAACATTTTTATGCACAATGATGTCGAATTATTTATTTTGATTCAACAATAATTTAAGCGTAACATAGATAGGACGTCCATTTACTGACCGAACAAGCCAGTTCTGTGTTTCCCTAATCGATCGACGAGGCCCCGATTGAGTAAACGCAAAAAGCGGTGGTGCTGCACGCGCAGCGAGATCCAGAAGCGAGTCGAAATAGTGGCGCTTACAAAACTCACTTATATATAAAATAAAAATCCTGCAACTGCTTTGTCTTGCGCCGAAACAATGGCGTGTTTGTGTTTGACATTACTCAAACGTCGTAATCGAACGTTCTTCATGAACTCGATCAAAACGGATTGAACTCGGCCGCAGTACGGCGAGGTATCAGCCAATGCGCGAACTGGCAATACGGGCGGTAGCCAATTAATCAACACCTTTATTAGGTGTAAATACATAATAAATAGTCTATTGATTCAAACATACTTATATTCGAAAAGATTTAACTATTGAATTGTATCCTAGTAACCAGGTGCTAGGGCGGTCGACATGACCCAGATAACGTGTATTAGTACGCTGAGACTTAATGAAATATTCTGTATAACTATGTAATATTCTTCAGTGTGATCTATTACGCACGTACCTACAACATCTTGCGTAATGATCAGTATCATTCAATTGGTGTATAGTATATCCGGTCACTTTTGTTAATGTTGTGTTAACGACGACGTCGTTTGCAGGTTAAATGTTCGTATAGCTACCAAAGTGCTAGGAGACTTGTTCAGGGCGGCCATAGTGAATCACCGGTTGAAAAGGCCGATCTGGAAGTCCAGGAAGACTTATAGCATGGGGGAGGTTACATAACCGACTCAGACGATGGCGAGCTAGACGCCCATTTAGTCCTTGACGATGCTGTGTAGTGTAGAATTATACATATGTGGCACGTGATAAAAGGGCAGGTGGTCTCTAGAGGCGTGTTCCGCTCCAGCAAATAAGAGGCACTATAATTATATGTATATAGATGTATGCGTGCGTTCGTGCGTGCGTGCGTGCGTGACGCGCCCCCGCACTGACATACGCACTGCCCTTTTCAAATGTGCGCCGAATTAAAATTGCCGTAACAATGACGTTGCTTGTTTATAACACAATGGCTGCAGTAGGCTCTTGTAGTAGTTTTCACTTAATAGCTTGCCATCTGTATGTACTAGTTTGCCTTTTTATCAACGGAAAGTGCCCCTTCGATATTTTTATCCTGGCTAGTTGCTGTTTTGTTACAAATTTACCATTTCAGGACTTTTCAATGAACACAATTCTTTATTATGTTGATCATTTCAAGAATTTGTCCTCAGTAGAAATTCACTAATGCTCCCGTTACAAAAAGAAACTATTGGCTTTAAGCAACAACGAAACAGGGTCATCAGCCACTTCCAGTTAAACTGTTAGTCAGTGATACAATCCCATCATATACTTCGTAATCTAGGTGTTGTCTTTGATAGTGACTTCAACTTTTGTCAACATATTTCTCAAGTATGTAAATCCTGTTTCTATCATATACATGATCTCTGTCGAATTCGGCGTCACATATCTATGACTAATGATAAAAAACAATATCAACGGTACCAATTAGTAGCCGTCTTGACAATTGTAATTCTCTACTAAATAACACAACTAAAAGAGATGTGATTAAACTCCAACGAGTCACATCATAAATTTCACGAAAACTTACAATTGTTCCAAAACTAAAAGTTCACTTGTACAAACGTGCTTTCTTTGTCGCTGCACCTAGAGTCTGGAATGAACTCCCCATCACTTTGAAAACATCTGAAACTAAAGCTATCTTCCGAAAATTGCATTTCCACCATAAATTTTCGGTTGTCCCTCGTTTTGATAATGACTTTGCTAGTCCATGTTCACGATTATGTTTAATGATTATGTTTTGTTGCGCATCTAAGATCAGGTTCCTCAGTATATATGCGCCATAGAAGATAATTATTATGTACATTCAATTATAGGAACAATGTTGATAGAGTTGGATACTACACATCAGAAGGATTTGGTTGGCAAGCGAAAATGCTGAATTGTATGATGCTAACTCACATTACTTACATTTGCATTACTTACATTTGCTTATTACTTATTGTATAATTAGTTGTATATTAACACATTTGTTGGGATACTGTACATATTAGAACATCGTCAGTTCATGTCTTGTATAAAACATTGTATAACAACATAGAGAATGTACCAAGAAAGATCGCTGATGGTCCAATTCAGTTTAAAATACTGTTTCCATTTCAGTCGTGTTCAATTTGTCCAAACGGATACTTTCCGATATTTCACGAATTTATTGAAGTGTTGTGTGTTGATGTTTCGAATTTTCATTGTTCAAAAGGCTGAAACACCAAACAGCCGCCTTTTATACAACACTTCTCCAGAGGTATCCAAGACAATCTAAACTTATGGGGTGGGACATGTAGTAAAAAGAGCCGGCTGCGTTGAAATTGATTATAACAATATTACAATCTAACTTATTCTGCGGCGAGTGCAAGCTCCACACAGGTCGGATTACTGGTCGATGTTAGAAGAGCACCTCTAATTACACAGTAGTACTTAGTGCTTGCTCGGTCACGTTCAGATTCGTTTCGCACGCAAGGGCGTAATAGGTAAACAAAATGTATTCTTGCTCGAGGAGGCGAATATGAGAACGCCTGCCTTTCTTGGACAGCAGCGTCGACCATGAAAACAAGTTCTTGCACGCCGATGTTCGGATTCGTTTCAAACTCATGGGTGTGGCGTGTATACTTAATGCATTATGGCCGGAGGTAGATGACGTGCGATGTCCTGTTTCAGTGGATGCGGTATTCCCGTAACACTACCTTAAGAAAGCCAACGCCCCTCTTCCGTTCGTAATTGGGAATCTGAAATCTTGTATTCGTGTATTGAAGGAAAGATAATATATATATATATATATATATATATATATATATATATATATATATATATATATATATATATATATATATATATATATATATATATATATATATACACATATAGGCCTGAACACACGCACGCATGCATGCACGTACTCAAACACACACAAACACACACACACACACACACACACACACACACACATACACACATACACACACACGGACGCAAATAGGTGGTTGAGTTAGACGCCTCATTCGAATTGCTGTTATTTATTTGCACATTCAATGTAAATTGGCATTATGACTCCTATATTAATGTCTTCATCAATATTATATACCCTTAAACATAGGTGTAGACACTTCGTTTCTGTTACTTTTTGACGGAGATATGGACTTAATTAAATGTTTTGTTTATGACGGCACATAATTTGCATATTTCGGGATTATAATGACACCAATGAAGAAGTATCATGAACAACTTTTATATGATCCATCCTCCAGACAACTAGATAATAATACACCTAAATCCTCAGAAACCGGACGTCACAAGTGCATCAGAATGAAAGGGTTTATAATGTGTAGGATAATTTCGGAAGCACCTTGAGCAACTGACCCCAAATTGCAACAGACAATTCATTTGTTGCGTTATTGTCACTAATTACCGATATATTGATGAACATTTTATTTCCTTTAATAGCGACCCTATTTTTTATGTTTTTGAAAAAAATGTAAGGGTACCACGGTGAGATCATTTCGATTCATCATAGATACTCCTCTGATATATACTTATAAAACATAATTTCTCTCGACACGTGCATAAGGATTTGCAAATAGGGGGAGGGGGCGCAGCCACCCAAGCAAAATATATATATATATATATATATATATATATATATATATATATAGACCAGTCCGTGTGATTTGTGTCAACTTGGCAAACAAAGTGTTGTGAGTAGTTGTCGATTAGCCAACGTGGAAAATATGTATATATCAAAATGTGTGAATATATATATATATATATATATATATATATATATATATATATATATATATATATATATATATATATATATATATATATATATATATATATATATATATATATATATATATATATATATATATATAAGAAAGACCTGTCTGCGTAATTAGTGTCAACTTGGTGGCAAACAAAGTGTTGTGAGTAGTTGTCGATTAGCCAAAGTGGAAAATATGTATATATCAAAATGTGTGAATATATATATATATATATATATATATATATATATATATATATATATATATATATATATATATAGAAAGACCTGTCTGCGTAATTAGTGTCAACTTGGTGGCAAACAAAGTGTTGTGAGTAGCTGTCGATTAGCCAATGTGGAATATATATATATATATATATATATATATATATATATATATATATATATATATATATATAGCCAACGTGGAAAAAATCATGAATGGTATTTGGATAGAGAACTATACTAAGCAAAGCACAATTCATTTCATATCGTTGTTTATATAATTCGTTGCAATGCACAATTGTATTTTTGTTTGTGTGAGGATAAAAACCATAAGCAGGATTTGAAGTTTGATACAAGATAGAAAACACTTAGCTGTGTTGAACGGGTATAACCAATATTTGAACGATCATTTAGTGCATATGTCATATATAGGTGTCAACATATGTTCATGAAAAAGCGGGAAAATGCTAATTGAGAGCGGGAAACACCCACGTCCACCCCAAAGTTGTCATTTTGGCGTGTATCCTCGTTTTTAACGCGTTAAATTTACAGGTCGTCATCTTGGTGTGCCTTTCTTGTTCGCAGTCAACGCACGGGAGATAATATGTGAAATCACCTGAGACCAAAGAAATAATAAATTCCTAGAATGGCATCGTGTGCAACAATTACGTCGATTTTTCAATGAATAATTTTTTTTATTTGAAAAAGCGGCCCAAAAATATGGGAAAGCGGGACCATGGGGAAGCGGTACTTCCCGCCCGAAAGCGGTAATGTTGACACCTATAATCATACAAATACTAACCGGGCGCCTTGGGGCCGCCCACTCCCAATATATTGGGTGGGTGGGGGACTCGAGTATGTTTTGCGTCCCCAATATTTCGCCAATGTATGCCACAAACCAGGCTTGGCTTTGATCGGCAAACGTAGGCCTACTGTATTTCCATTATCATTAATGCCAACATGTATCGTTGTCTGTGCATTACTAATAAATATCATTGTATGGTGTAATTGTTATTTAACAATATACTTAATACATACTCGCACGCATGCATGCATGCACGCACACACACGCACGCATACACGCCCATAATTTGAACAAACCATCAACAGATCTGGACCCCAAAACGGAGGTCTAATGAAGAGTAATATATCAGTAACCAGCATTTCTAATGTTTAAAGATAAGAAAGTAATACCATTTAGCATTAGTCAGATGTAGAGCCTTAAGGACAAGGTCCTAAATTGGAATGTTTTCTCATTATTAGCTAAGCAAATAATGGACGATATTAATTGGCAGCAAGAAGCATAAGTGAATAATGGGATAATTCTGCTATAATGCTATGCATCCTGGAATTTGGTAAATATTATTTCCATGATAGTCACATACGAACTACCAAATTATATCTTCCGGAGAGTGGGTATTTTTGGTAGTGATAATATCCAAGCTAATCCAATATGACGTATTTCGTTTCCAAGGCAATAATCTATTTTTGTATTAATGGTTTTTATGACCTCTACACGTCACTAGAACACGTTTTATAATCCTTTTTTTATTGTTCTGCAACATGTTAAATAAACAATGTTTCAGGTTTCACTGACACAGTTTATTTCTTTGTTCTGTTAATTATTGTTGAATAGCTAGCGGTAGCGACGTTACGATTTGCCTGTTGATTAGCACCCCCTTCCAGGGAGTCCAAAAGCCATAACAGTAGTTATTGTGTCCATCTAAGAACCCAAATGTGGCACCATTTTTGTGGTTACTAAAACTATAAATAAAAAAACCGGGTATCCATACCTGTGTGGAGATATCTAGAAACGACTTCCATATCGCTTACTCACTCGTCACCTGGCGACTAATAGAGGGACTAGGTGGTGATCCAGGCAATTGGGTGAACTGAAAGCTGATTGGTGGATTTTAATAGTGTAATATCGCTCATTCACTCTTCGGCTGGCGAGTAAGACAGGAACTAATCACTGCTCCGAGCGATCTAATGGACAGTCTGGGATTGGAACGCCTTACCGTGTTTTTGCTCTTTCGTCTAATGAATATTCGAGCGATGGGTTGTCGTGTTCCTAAAGAGAGAGAAATAACGCGCTGGGGACTATTCGAAAAACACCTTGGAATGTGCGCAACAAGCGCGATACAAGAATGTAGCGTGTATTATTAATATTATTATTATTATATCGGAATTTATATAGCGCCCGAATCCAATTAAAATAAAATGCTCTCAGCCGCTTTACATGAAAGTGCATAAATTAAATAACAATATAAAATACATAAAATACATAATTTACATTAAACTGCATAAATTAAAAATAAAACTATAAAATATAGATCATTTTTAAGTAGATATTATAAGGAGCTAATTTAAACACAAAAATATAAAATAAACACAAATATTACACTTATAGTACACACATGTATAAAACGTAACGAATAAGTAATTGGTATATAGCAATGTCATTAAAACGAGAGCGTGACTCAATCACGTCAGTCGTATGCCAGTTTAAAGATATGTGTTTTAAGTGTATCTTGAAAGAGCTGAGTGTGTTCAGTTGTTTAATGTTCTCAGGCAAGTCGTTCCACAGTGTGGCTGCGTGTCGGCTGAAACAACGTTCACCATAAGTTGCAGTCCGTAGCACAGGTACGACGAGAAGTGACTTCTCCGTTGATCTTAAACTACGCGTTGGTTGATGTTTCTGCACAATGTCACTCATGTATGCCGGTGCCAATCCGTTGAACACTTTATACGTGAAGGTGTTAACCTTAAAGCGGAGCCGGTATTTCACCGGAAGCCAATGTAGCTCACGTAACACAGGTGTTATGTGTTCGCTCTTGCGTGACCTGGTGATTAGGCGAGCAGCGCAGTTCTGTACACGCTGCAATCGTTCAATTAGCACCTGAGGCAAACCTTGCAATAGCGTGTTTCATAGTCCAGACAAGATGTTACCAGTGCCTGGACTAGAATCTTACAGGCGTCATTTGTGATGTATTGCCTGACTGCCAATATTTCGGATGTGGTAGTAACAGGTCTTGGAGATCGCATTAACCTGTTTCTTCAATGACCAACGTATGTAATGCATCCGGTAATCGCGGGGTGACACCCGTAGAGGCTGGGCGCAAAGTCCGAATGATATTCAGTAGACACATCACTGAAACTTCATGAGAGTGTAGTGATAGTAAGAATCGTCGTATAATCCTTTGAAAACATGATTAGACACAGAGAGTTAAATTTTGGCGCTACCACGTGATCTCATGCTTACGGGTTTTTCAATACCACGCGAGAAGTTTTTATGACGATGAGACGATGGACTTACGGGAATTGACCAAAGTCGCACTCCATCATTCCGGACAGATTACCTGCACCCACGTCAGTCAATATTTGCTGTTCCGTCATCTTTCATTTCACATGTTGTCGACGAGGAAACGCGTCTTTCCAGGCCAATTCTGTTCTTATGTCTTTACACTGACATTCCCACAGCTCAATGACCTTGACAGTTTGACGCAGGCATGCGGTGTTCTTTCGAGTTTCGGTGAGAAGTTGGGCCATGGGTTTTCCGTCGGGTGCGCGGGCAACCGTGGTAGTAACAACCCTGGAATTGATACGCCGTCTTCGTTTTGCACCAGTCCACCGGACGTTTACCAGTTGTCTTCTTCCGACCACTGACCTGATGCCAGATAGAGAGTCCCGTCCGTTCGGCTTCCCACGTCAACCATTTCACGGTCATCTGTCCGTGTAGGTGCCCCGATTCGGGACGAAATGTGCACTCTTCGCGTTGACGCGAGTACAATCCCGTCGGCATGTCTTGCACAAGAGACCACACGGAAACAGCGTTGTTGACGTAACCGACGAACGATCGACACGGTCGAGCGGTCTCCCCGTACTCGTCGTGACGTATCTTGGTAACCCCTTTCTCGAGGTATCTTTGAAAGTCTATCAAATAACTGCCCACAACCCCGTCTTTCACAAGCGCATGAAAGTCGTTGTTCTTCTCGTTGAAGATTTTAAAGTAGGTCTTCTCCGGTACGTCTTTAAAACAGGAGAGCAAGGTCACTCCGGGTACGCTAATAGCTAGTTTGAACATGTCGAAACCGTGCTGCTTGTAGAAGGCGAACTGTTTGCAGATGGCACCACGTCTCTGTTGTTGTAGGCGACGAGAAAGTCTCGCAAAGTCGTCATGCCGTTATTGCGCCACGCCTTTTCGCAACTAGCGTTATACTCTTCGGAAATACCTACGTTTTTCAGTCGAACGTAGAAAGCTTCTTCATTGGGAGCATAGTGTCGACAAATTTCTCCAAACAGTCCAGTACTCATACGGGAAATGACCTTTCGTGACCTCGTATCCCTACTACCCTTTCAGATACTTTTCGTAGTTGAATCCCAGGGCGATGTAATTCATGCCCAGGAATTTCAGTTGATTCGTCGAAAGACACGTTTGTTAACGAAAAGGGTCGGATAACGTCTTCTTCTTCTTCTGATGTCTCGGCGGGGATGAAGTGGATGATCAGAAACTATTTGATGGAATTGAGATCGTACTTCCCGGAATTGAATCCAATGAAGGGTAATTGACGTAGCCACCCATACAGATGACCCACCAGAGTTTTGCAGGGATTGGTCGGTTGCGGCGGCGGCGGCGGCGGCGGCGGCGGCGGCTTCCGTTCGTCCAAGTCGATCTTCGCTTCCGCTAGTTCCTCCAACACTTCCTCGTAAGAGTCGTTCAGCTCTTCGTAGGCGGCACCGCTCGTCGGTCGTAGAATGTCCATTGTGTCGGCCACCAACTTGTCGGTATCTCCGTCCGTGACGAGACAACTCTTCGTGTCCGGGTACTTTCGACGCCACGCTCAACGGGACGTGACGCGCTATCCAGTGGAATTTGTCGCTGTCCGACGGAATTTGCGTGGTGTCGAAGTTACACTTGAAATCGAAAGTGTCGCAATACGGGTAATAGGGCAACGTTTCCTATAGTGGACCACTGTTCTCATCGTCCAGTCATTGGAATATCGACGATGTCGGGTGGTACACGCCTCCCGGATAGACTCGACGTACGCCCCCTCAAACGTATGTTCGTGTATCTGCAGTTTGGATGCACATTTCATATGGAGTCGCCGCACTTTCGACACCGATACGATTGACAGTACATGAGCGCGTCTTGGATGTAGGAAAGATGCAGGTCTCGTGCAGGTTGCCATTCAACGTCACGGGGTAGTGACACAAAGATCGTCTGACAAGTTCGGCGGTCGTCTTTGCAACGTCGTCAGAATCTACAAGCTTGTACACACACACGTTCATTTTGAAGGTGGTATGTATGCGATAGAGGTAATTGAGCGTGACCCCAGTAAAATATTCGATGATGCGATTAATGAAGATTTTGCACACCCACGTCGAATCCGATCTTTGAGCTGTTGCCCACTGGAAGACGTCGGATTCTCGTCTGCGTCTAATTGTACCTGGTCTGAACGGATCATCATAATCGTCGTCGTCATCATCATTATCACCATCATCGTCATCATTATTATCTTTTGCAACCATATTTTTCGCGAAACCACTTATCGTAGCAGTTTGATTCGCTGATACGTTGTATGCGCTACAATGATTCTTCGAGACAGTTGTTTTAGGGATCGTGAATGTAACTATTGATTATAATATTAACAGGTGTAGCACACAATAATATATTGTTCTGTTCTGTTCATACACACACACACAAACACACACACACACACCCACACACAAACACACATACACACACACACACACACACACACACACACACAAACACACTCACACACACACACACACACACACAAACGCGCGGGTGGCCAGCGGTCTTTCTCAGTAGTAGTTTACATCAGGGGTAGGAGCAAAATCTGTAATTAATTAGGGTTAAGAAGCCAGAGAGAAACCCGTGTCCAATCACTGGGCACTGCTTGATAAAGATTGTGATGGTTAATATTGGTGTGTTGTAATATCACAAATGATGCTACCAAAATAAGCATGCATCCATGCTTTAAAAAAATATATATAATGCAGATGAGATGACATAATAGTATTGTGCTGACTCGTTGACATTGTCCACCACACTAAAGAAATCCTTGACTGAATATCCTGATATCACTATACTTTTTTTATTTACCCAATAAATTTGTGAGGACATCTGAAACTTATGATAATTTTAATAAAGTTTTCAACTAAAAAAGGCTGCAATTTCTCTTTAAATTTATTGTTTTAGCTATCACTATGTAGCCTAGTGAAGTCCATCTTGTGTCCTTCAACATACAAATAATATGCTGACTTGTATCTGTGTTCTACCGATAAATAAACATATGTACGCTGAAACTTATTTCACATAAAAACAGTCCAGTATCTATTTTGGCAAGAAACAACAACAAAACAGGTTTAGCAACCACTTTCCCTTTGTTTAAATTGCTTGGTAGTGATACATGCCTTTTAGATATTTTCTCAATCAAGGCATTTTCTTTGACAACGACCTCAGTGTTCGCCAGCATATTATTTCTCATATATGCAAATCCTGTTTATACCATACAAGTCGTCTGCATTAAAGTCATCGTCATAAACCTACTGCTAAAACAATATTTTGTTTTCGCCTTGAATACTATAATTCACGTATAAACGACATTGCTAAAAGATATTTAGTTAAACTCCAAAACTGCTTTCCACGTGCTTTATTCAAGGTATCTCTCGCGTAATCATTCCGTTTGCAACACATCTCACAACGACAAAGCAAAAGTCCGCATCGTGTCCACGAGTGGATGATTGCCAATAAGTGTCACGTTTCAAGTCACGTTGGAGTTTAGTTGACGTTGTTTGGCGTCTTGGTACTGCTGTAATTGTATCGATTGAATTTGCGATTCAACGATGTGTGTTGAGTCCTGCTTCGCATGGTCAGCAAATTGCTGTTACTGAGCCTCAATTACCACCGAAATTGTTATCCAACTGCATTCATCAAAGAACATCGTCGACTATTTTGGGCCATCCTGCTATTTGCACAATCATCGATCCATTGCGTTCCCTGGTGGTCAAAATCACATCCAATTAGTTCAAGTTAAAGAAAATGTGTTCTGAAATTAGCTTTTAGGAAAATTCCTCTGCCAAAAATTCACCGGTCGCCATAATAGACATCGGCTATACATCGTACATTTGATAACTATTTCGTTAGTATTGTGTAATGCTCTACAACATTCCAACACTGTGCAATGCTCTACAACATTCCGACATTGTGTAATGCCCTACAACATTCCGACAATGTGTAAAGCCCTACAACATTCCGACATTGTGTAATGCCCTACAACATTCCGAAATTGTGTAATGTCCTACAAAACTCCGACATTGTGTAATGCTCTACAACATTCCGACATTGTGTAATGCCCTACAACATTCCGACATTGTGTAATGCCCTACAACATTCCGACATTGTGTAATGCCCTACACCATTCCGACATTGTGTAATGCCCTACA
>BSQZ01000069.1:1460000-1547500 GCA_033239005.1 Lamellibrachia satsuma | reverse complement strand
ACGTATTTATTTCAGTTGGACACAGTAGTGGGAGATAAATAACATGATGTGATTATAAATATGGAGCCTACATAACTTGTTATTGAAAACATTCGCATAGAGTTATCTAATATTTCAAGAGCGTTGATCCAGTTGTCAATTTGTAGAGAAGAACCACGCATATCCACGTTTATTTCGGCCCGTCGATCTCGGCCGACCCATTTATTTCTTTGGAGTCTTTATTTGTTATGCCTCCGTATTTGTTAATAGCTAGTTATACAAAGTGTTTTATGTATATTGCGTTATAGTTAATGATGTGTTAATAACATGTATAGTTAATGAATATAAAATGTTACATGGATGTTTCCTTTGTTAATTTAATTAAATCCCATTGTAAAAAAAAGAAATAGCCGGCCATTATAAGAACTGTTTGTGAACGCAACGAAACCAACTGTGTAGGGTCTTTGAACTATACACAGTGTTTCAATTGCGACTGTGGTTATGAATTTAAAGCCGGGTAGGTTATTCACTCCTGCCCAGTGTTCAAAGTACATTGAATGCTTTGGACATCAATAGGATCTAACTAAACTTGGCATCGCTTCGAATTTTACGACGATTACTTGTGAAGTCTAATCCATTTCTGACCGGGTCCTTATCAAGCTACCACTTTGGATTTTGTTTGTCGTATGAAACCTGTTGCGTCGGTTATTAAGCTTGCCCCCCCCCCGCGCCCCCTTTTACGAGATCCTAGATATGCCACTGAATAAGCGATTTCCCGTACATACACATTTCTAATGCCAACAAACCTGCTGTCGTGTTTAAAGGTCATTGCAAGTCATATTACAAGAACTAACGTGATGAATGCTTGGTAGTTCGCAACTGACTGTCATTGTAACAATATTTCAGGATATACAACATTTTCACAGAAATATTCCTCTATGTCTTGGTAAATGGGGCTGCCAGTCAATATAACTCTCACAACTGCGACGTAATACTGGCAGTTATAGTAACGGCTAGCGACGCCTTGCATTAGTATGACGTAACTTCCTCATAGAATCGGAGAAAAGTCGCATGACGCATCGACCAATTGTACGCATTTGTTGGCACGGCGTTGTGGACCGTGTATGTCATAACTACAAAGGGTAATTCGATTGTTCGTAGAAAGGGTAACAGCGTGATTAATAATAAAATTGAGACGATGTAACCGTGGGGTCGTAGATGAACGCTTCTACGTGTGGCACGCTAGGAGTAGCACAACAAACAAGCTTACATACATACAAACGAGCGTACACACACATATACATACACTTCGTGAATTACATCAAAATTATTAAAAAATAGATATAAATAATATATATATATATATATATATATATATATATATATATATATATATATATATATATATATATATATATATATATATATATATATACATATATATATATATATATATATATATATATATATATATATATATATATACCCATAACATATATTCCTCACTGTTTTATTTTTGAAGATGGCGGCCGTGAACGAGTAAAAATAAGTTGTATACTAATGCGCACTAGCACACTGCTAACATTATACTACGATATCGAGCCTGATTTTGAAAAAAGACATTCCTTGCATTCACAAAATATGGAGCCTTTAATACAGATGCCGACACGATTAAAATAAGCTGAACACCAGTTTCACCAATGTTCGCGTAGCGCTATGGATCTATCTGTCAATGTCCTGTTCCAGCTGCGAAGCCGAGCGATGTCATTCAATACTGAAACGTATCAAAGACTGCGAGCGTTCAACGATGATTCAACCCCGTTAGAATGGGAGCATTCAGTCTCAAACGCGACAGCCCTAGCGACATGAGAAGTCATATTGAGAGTCATCACTAGAAAATAGTTGTTCTCAACATCATCAAATCCCGAGGACGAAATATCTTGGCGTGGTGATAAGCAAAACAGTGCCACGAAACGACCATGATGATGGTGCAACTCATCAGAAATATTCGTGTCCGCTAACAACATATAAAAAATAGGGCACCCTTTTCAGACCCCAACTGGAGTATGTCATTACCATGTAGTACCCCTACACCCAAATATACAAATGAAAACTGGACATAGTCCAAAAACAGGCAACACGGTATGTCCGCAATAACTACAGCCGAAATCATTGTCACCAGCGAAGCTTTGGCAATTTCTTTCATCCCACGTTGTTCACTTAGCTGTATGAATGAGTTCCTGGCTACAGACAAATATGGATATCGGAAAGAATTGTCTTCCCGCAGTAATTGCAGCGTGGCTGAATGCTCCCACGAGAAGGCGAAATGGCGGTGGAATGAACAGGTTTGCCAGGGGGCTAAGTTTAAAGCGTCTTGAACAGTCCCAAGGACTTGATATACCGCTATATAAGAACATAACCTATTACTTTTTTATTAGTTTATGTGATTCGTTCAATTCAACTTTGATTATATTGACAACTTTCACATTGAAAAGTTAAACTATGCAACATATCAACAGGGTATAATCGATAATAATGAAATCACATCAGCACCCATTCATTATAAAGTCAACTGCCGGGGACGATTTTTTATTATCGATGGAAGAGAAAGTACAAGAAGATGGAGCTCGAGAAGATGCTGCTTGCTGAACAGCCACAGACACAAGGAGGATAACATGACAGTTAATTAATATATTTTCATCATCCGTTTTAACTTACTGAAAAACAAATTTATAATATATAGTTATGATTTCTCATCAGTTATTCTTGCCCATCAGAACATCACCCGGCACGATACGTACTTGTATTTGAAGGTGGTATATGATATAAATGCTTTTCTGCATTAAAACAATTACCATGGGGAATCTTAACGTGAATCAAAATAATTTATTTGAGAAGAACTAGTCTAATGAATTTGTTTTGATATTATTCATAGTAACCTTAAGCATTAAAACAGAAAAGCATTTATGTCATATTCAAATACAAATACGCATCGTGCAAAACAAAATAAATTATAGTATGATGATTTCGGCACGATGGCTCACACACACACATATATATATATATATATATATATATATATATATATATATATATATATATATATATATATATATATATATATATATATATATATATATATATATATATATATATATATATATATATATATATATATATATATATAATTAAACCAATTAAACTTAGGATGTACATATTACGTCATGCTTACGTCATGAATTAGCGTGGTCAGTTATGGTGTTGTCGGTTCGGATATCCGGTGGAATGTGTCGGTTTTGCTAACTTATATAATAATTTACCTAGATTACTGATCGGTACACCGATGAAGTACAACATAAAGACCCAGACGGGAGAAACCTGAACGCTGTATGTTGAATGCAGCTAAGTAAAATCAATCTGCACTTAGACTGGTCAGCTTAAATTTGTATGTCCAGCCCTTTGGGTCAAGGCCGATCTGTGTAAACAAAGACCCTACGGCCAACAATGCTATCGTATATTTTAACTGAACATAGCTTGTTAGACGCACTTGCTTGGGTATCAACACCTAGCGTGAAATATACATACACGCTATCTATCCATGCATATATTTCGTACTAACCAGGCTTTTTAACCGACGCTGAACTTTATGATCTAGAGTAGCCCTACATCGTAATGCCTGTTGGACAAACAAGTTGATTGTCTGAAGCTCTTATCTTGCACAAAACAGCGTCATCCATTGCACAGCCTTCACGAGTTCTTCTTGTAACTATTCAGATTTTATATAGGTATTATTGTCATTTTATATAAGTTTTATTGTCACTATTGTTTATTTATTAAAATGGAGCCGCCTGTTTTAATATAACAATTTTAGTCCGCTTTTAAACGTTATTTTATCTTTTTTATTCCGTAATTTTGTTTTACATCCTCGCCACTCGAGGACCCACTTAGCTTCACAACGATACTGGGAATATCGTGATGTATAATTGTCTCAAACGCCAAGAAAACATTGGAAACCCAGTCTGCTTAATGTATTTGCACAATCAATCAACACAAAGAAGCTTGAATTCCGGTATATGGTAGATGACGCAAAACCTGACATCATAATTGCATGTGAAACTTGGCTCAAGACCAATATCAACAGTAGCAAATTCATGCCAGCTGGGTATGACGCTCCTTTCAGGTATGATAGAGCGGATGGATATGGAGGAGTCATGACTGCCATCAAGACTGGACTAGTCGCAGAACGCATATTTATAATGCCACAGTGCGAGATGGTAGGAATGAAAATTCAGACCGCACAGCCACACCCTCTCGTAGTGCTCGGAGTTTACAGGCCAATAGACAACAACTCTGATTACATAAACTGTATGCGTGATGCCATATCAAGCTTAACCAGGAAATTCCCAAACAGCCCCCTGTGGATTGCAGGAGACACAAACCTCCCAGATGTCGATTGGCAAACAATCACCATATCGAAACATCAGTACACTAAACAGATAAAAGAACCCTTCATCGACACATTTGCCATGCTGGGTTTATCACAGATGGTCACCTTCCCGACAAGACATGACAACACCCTAGATGTCTTCCTAACAAATCGAACTTCCCTCGTCAACAGATGCGATCCAATACCAGGGGTCAGCGATCATGATGCAGCAGTCTACGTAAACTCGGGAATCGTGCCAAAAAGCCAAAGACCTGTCCAGAGGAAGATCCACATATGGAAGAAAGCAGACACTGAACTGATCAAGGAAGATCTAGCTGCTTTTGCTGAAGAGATGCAAACCAGATACAACCCGGACACAGGTGTGGAAACATTGTGGGCATTATTTACAGCCAAATGCCAAAGCGTATTGGCCAATCGCGTTCCAACAAAAATGTCTATCCAGCCCTGGGCCAACGGCAAAATAAAAAACCTGTCTAGAAAAAAAGAAATACTACAAGAAGGCCCAGCGAACCAAGTCTGACCAGGACATGGCAAAGTACCGGGCTACCCAGAAGCTTGTTCAACCAGAATGCCGCAAGGCGTATTACCAGTACATTAACTCCATGATAGGAGAAAGCAACCAGAATTGGGGCAATCCGAAGTTTTGGTCTTTCATCAAAAGCAAGAAAAACGACAACAGCGGAGTAGCCCCACTCAAGAAGAATAGCGATAGCCAGACTGAACCTGATATTCTTAACACCCAACTCTCGTCGGTCTTCACGAAAGGAGGCAAGAGCAATGTGCCGAACCTTGGAACTTACAAATACAGTGTCATGCCATATATTTTCTATTTAACTATGTATTTATTAGTTTATATATTTTAATTAATTTTAATAATTATAATTATTTATTTAATAATTTTAATATTTCAGTCACTTCCCCGTATATTTTAGTTACGTAATATAGCTAGTCTATTTAAGCATAGTCTAAAATTACGTTTACCGTTTATTAATTATATATATATATATATATATATATATATATATATATATATATATATATATATATATAACTTTTCTTATGATTCCATGTACATCTATAATGTGTGTGCGCGCCTATGAACGGGCTGGCCCCGGATATATGGCGCTATATAAATGTTAGTAATAATAATAATAATAATAATATCACAGTTTGTGAAACTGGCGTGAGAAAACTGATCGAACCAGATAAACCCCATAAAGCCACTGAACCTGATGCGATTCCTGCCAGGCTCCTGAAAGACTATGCCGCTGAGATTGCACCAGTAATACATATATCAGGCATCCCTTGATCAATGTACCGTGCCGTTAGATTGTAAACATGCCTGGGTTATTCCAGTCTACAAGAAGGGAGATAGAAGTTCACCATCAAACAACAGACCTATCTCTCTAACGAGCATTTCCTGCAAATACGTGGAGCACATCATACACAGCAACTTCATGGACCACCTGGAAAACCTCAACATACTAACTGACTATCAGCATGGCTTCCACAAACGTAGATCTTGCGAAACCCAGCTCATCCAAACAGTTGATGATCTAGCCAAGAACCTCCATGATGCTGGACAGATCGACGTTGTGCTGCTGGATTTCTCTAAAACATTTTATAAGGTGTCTAATTCCCATCTGGCTGCCAAATTATATCATTATGGCGAGCGAGGAAATACATTGGAATGGATCCAAAGCTTCCTGAGTAACCGTACCCAAGAAGTAGTCCTCGAAGGTAAAAGGTCATTTACAGCTGCTGTCACCACAAGCGTTCCGCAGGCACAGTCCTAGGCCCCTCCTCTTCCTGTGTTACCTCAATGACCTCCCGAACCAAGTATCGTCCACTGCACGTCTATTTGCTTATGACTGTCTCCTGTACCGGTACATCAACGCAACAGCTGACGCAGATAAATTACAAGATGACATCGACAGGTTGCAGAAACGGGAGGCAGACTGGTTGATGGAGGTCAACATGGAATGGTCATATCGACAACATAACAAAGAAGGCCAACAACACCAGCGCTTTCTTACAGCGCAACATCAGCAGCTGCCACCAAGCCATCAAATCTCGGTGTTACCAGACCTTTGTAAGGACTATTGTGGAGTATGGGTCTACTGTAAGGGATTCATTCACCCGAAACGTACACGAAAGCAGTTGAGAATGTCCAGAGTGAAGCAGCCCGCTTCGTAATGAACGACTACCGGCGACGCAGCAGCGTAGGGAGCATGCTTGAGAGTATGGAATGGAAGTCACTAGAGAGAAGTCGAGCTGATGCAAAGTTGATGATGCTGTACTACATCAACCTAAAAACTGGTTGATGTGACAACGAAGTCACTCGCCGCCTCACCAACACGCACCAGAGGCAGCGCTTATTGCTTATACCATACTTTCACCCGCGTCGACGCCTACAAATTATCATTCTTCCCCATCTCCTCCTGACAATGGAACAAGAGCACACAAGAATTAGTTAGCCAACCCTCAGTAGAAAGGTTTGGACAGTGCCTTCTCACCATGCCAAAATAGAACAATTATGCAGTCCTTATTATTAGATATCATGTAGCCCGTGCAATAATTTATTGCCTAACTACGCAGACGCGACATATTCTGACTAACATGGACCCGAACCAGCGCTACATCATCCGCTCTCACGCAATAGTGACAACGGCTCGAAAACACACATTTATATGTGGCTAACATAGAGTTATGAGCTCAAATGTAAGAAGAAGTAGAAAATGCTAGCTCGTTTGTGCAAGCATCTTATTTAGGTTTATACGAATCTTCTGACAATATTTGACGTTATTTTTTAACAGATCCGGTTAAATTCAACGACAAAATGACTACATTGGTCCGGTTCATTATACTATGACATAAGTATATTCACACTTTCGCAAGTTAACCGATCTAGCTATCTACATTTATTCTTTCGATGATTTTATCAAAATTACGCAGTCTTGTCAAAGCGACTGCGCGTGGAATTT
The DNA here is from genome assembly GCA_033239005.1 of Lamellibrachia satsuma. Lineage (NCBI taxonomy): Eukaryota > Metazoa > Annelida > Polychaeta > Sabellida > Siboglinidae > Lamellibrachia > Lamellibrachia satsuma. The sequence goes on along the minus strand of BSQZ01000069.1, from coordinate 1,540,090 downwards.
AAGCTATTCAATCACTACAACACCCATAAACATGCTTTGCGTAGGCCAACATGGATTTAGGAGGGAACTTTGACATTTAAGTATCACTGCCTGTTTCATTAGATGCTTTTACAGTCACTCAACGACCACCTAGGCTAACACACAGGTGCGCTTAAATGTCATCACGGGCCAATTGCGACCACCACCTGCAGCTAAACAGATAATTACTGCACATTTCGATGCCATATAATCAGCCAATTTGGCAGAGACAGTTGTGATCGAAGCAACGAATCCGCGCCACGCGACTGCTGCGGAGCAATTAACATACTTGGGCAGCGTCATAGAAAGTGATGACTCAGTCGATAATGGTACTGACGGGAGAATAGCTACTGCAAGCAGCTCCTTAGGTATTCATGCTATTAGTATAATACTAATAATAAAATTAATGTTACATAGCGCCACATCCAATGTAGTTCACAGTGCTTCATAGAAAATATAGAAAATATATTTAAATAATACGTTGTAGTGAATACAATACTTATAATATGATAAGATAAGATTAAATTAAATTATATATATAATTCGTTACAAAATAATAACAATAATTAATATGGGCATATAAATATAAACATGCACCATAAAAAAAATTTTCTCAAGTAGCATCATAATATATATGATATAATATAATATAATAAATAAGGTTAATCAAACATCTAATAATAAATAAACCAAGACAAATGTACACATTAGTAAGTTCAAAAAAGTGGTTAGGTTACCTAAGCTAGAAAGGATAAAACAAATAAATAAACTAATATAAATATAAACATACGTAAGTTAGGTAAAATGTGTCCGCAGTGAATTACAGATACACCGCATTAAATAGGTGCGTCTTCAGAGCTGACTTAAGTCAGTCCAGTGATGATTTGCAGGCAACCCTGGACATCAGAGTGTTCCACACTGATGCCTCTACTTGGGGACAAACGTACAATCACCGGCTCTACTACGTGTGTTAGAGGGTGCTAGAGCCAGCAGACTGAATACGTCTGGCCTGCGTGTAGATGTACACGAATGTCTGCATCTAGCAGGCGAGAGGTATTCGTGTAGATGCTGGTTTTGGGATAACATGTAAAATTTCTCTTTTGGTGTCATTCATGCGAAATCAGTTGCACGTCACCCAATCATTCAGGTCATCAATACATCGCTCGATCCGACACACAAACGTGATCATAGAAATTGCTTACAGGTTGAAGTTAAATATCAGTTGTAGACCATCAGCATATTGGTGATATTTTAAGTCGTGGTTGTGAAGGTATCACCGATCGGCTGAACGCATGACAAAAATAAAAGTGGTCCCATCACTGATCCTTGCAGCATTCCCGTTACCAAAGTCGTTTGTTTGTTTGTTTGAAAGACGCTAGGCGTGTATGGCGAAACTATATACTCCGTCTCTCAACGTGATCACCAACAACCACGCAGAAGTCAGCTTAACACTCCTGTCTTCTTCAGCCCTGAGTCGATCCCACAGCAGTGCCACCTTCGATTGAGAGACCACTCAGCCAACCTGGACGAGACCCTAAAGCAGTCCATTTTGGCGAACTGAAAAGTGGTCTCCGTGACAGATGTGCAACTAGATGTCTTCGTCTCGTAAGAATTAATGTGATCTATAACTATTAAAATAAAAGAAGCCTGATAAGCGAAAGGAATAAGTTGATCGGAAAGGAATCCGTTTCTCTGAACCCTGTTAGCTGTGCTACTAATTTATAACGAAACATTGACCTATTCAGTTTTACACTCACGTATTATTCATAACAATTTATCCGATGTATTGATAATGTGCTTTTCAGTATATTTAATACATTACTGGCCGCCTACCGTTAAATGTGATTCCACTTAAACAAGTGTTTGCACATATATAAGTGTGTGAACCGATTAGAATAACGGAATAGGTTTTCATTCAAACATAACTGAAAAAATTACGGGGAACGAATACTGTTGCTACAATTTCGAAGCTTCGACTATTTCTATTACTGCAAGTTGATTCAGTTCACTCAGTTGTATATATGAATACCTGGCTACATACATTGTTATTATATATTTATGAACAAATATTATTCTCGCAGTAATTTAAATATGGTTTAGTGCTTCCCGAGAAGTCGTTGATGTTGAAATTAATATGTTTGCCAGGTTATGAAATGTAAGAGTGAGCGAGACAACGAACTGGAAAACGCCTTATGTAAGAACAAATATGTACACTGCAATGAGTTTGCATCATCCTGTGATTGGCAAATGATAAAATAGGTTTGCATTACATTATAGCGGACCAATTAGAACACCTGGACAGGTTTACATTATCGCATGGTATACCAAGAACACGAGTAAAATAGATGTGAATACTTTTATAGGTGCAAAATCAAGAGTCTTAACACGGTTATCCTCAATGTGGACAGTGTAAATGTATTGTTCTTAGGAATTTAAAAAAAAATACAATTAAATGGATGAATTTTAATGGAGTTTTATACGCTAAGACACAACACAGCAAGTATGCAATGCTTTCATTCCGGTTGATGACAACACAAATGAGAACAAATCAATTCAGGTAGAAGTTATAGGCTAGATGAGTATATGACAACATTCACCGCACATATGCTAACAGAAATACAGAATAGAGTAACTAACTTATATTTTGGTCTGGTTATATTTCACAATACTTCCAACGTATGTTTATTTGGCTCACAAATTACCAAAGGCAAAGTTCGCAGCCCGTTTAGAAAATAAACACAGTTCTGGGAAGGGGCGATATACAGGTATTTCATGATAAACCTTTAACGCTTGCGGCATAATTCGCACAATGCTGACAGCAAATCGGCAGTTTTTCGTCGGATCGAGCGAAAGAGAACCAAATAAAGGAGACTGTTATCAAACGTGTTGCACAGACTAATCCAAAATGCAAAGAAACCGTAAGAAGGCGACACGACTTTGATTCCCCACACACCCACCGTGACGCCATATAATACAATCGGTAAAGTCATTGCAACAACAGCTGCACAGACTAGTAAGATGTTTCTTCCAGAGCGAAGCGACCGCAGGGTCAACGGGGTAGTGACTCCAACAGTAACGTTGTCTCCGCCGATTGAATGCACCTGTGCCGTGATTTGAAGGTGGGTTCGCACGATAGCACAGAATATCCTTGTTGTGGCATACGCAATGACTACAAGAGGAACGGCAATTGCAACAATGAAGATCGCCCTGTGTATTGTGGTAAAATATGACTTATCTTCCTCTACTGAAGTACACAGCGATCTCTTCCATGTTGCCTTCAGATGGCTTCCCGTTGTGGCAATCAAGCATCCAATTAGCCACGTAACTGCTATTATGATGTAACATCGAGTTTTATTGAAGAGCTGTTCGTACTGAAGCGGTTTCACAATAGCGACCATCTTGCACACGGTTACCCAACATAGACTGTGCAACGATGCAACGCTAAACCATCTTAGGCATACCAGATTAATCGCTGGAAGGTGGCGTAACGCGTGAGGAACGGTCGGGATCGCGCTCGAGCACAATAAGGCGCTGATGGGCATCGACGTGATTCCTGTGGCCAGGTCAGACAGCGTCAGCGAAACCATGAAGAGGGTCGTGCGATCTTCCCTCAGTTGAGGATATCTGACGATTACAGCGATAACCAGTGAGTTTAGGGTGACGTTCAGTATTATCACTATACTGATCATCACGGGTTTTATGTCACTGAAGTATAACACATCCATAGCGAACCAGTTTGTATAAATCACAGCAGAGCGATTACTTGTTCAGGGGATGTGACATCACTGAGCTGTGGAAAACTATCATATCTTGAGCAACGCATTGTCAAATCCACATCCCCAACAGTAATGATGTTTCGAAAAGCGTTTGGCTATTAGATGACCACAACCATAAATTGTGTCGTGCTAGAACAAGTCACATTATTGTCCATAACGCAGATCGCTGCGGATATTCTTCTCTACAGAAGCAGATCGACTACGCATTCAGGGGATGTGACGTTACTGACCTGTAGAAGACTACCGTCTCTTGATCAACGCATGATCTTCTTCAACATTTAGTTCAACGGCCACTCCCTGTCGCCGTAACGTAAATGCGACAAGAGCTATCAACGTGCATGTGTGTTTGGCATCTTTTATATTAATTTATGTACACCGATAATCTAAATCATTCGTTCGCTGATCCGCAGGAGACGATCTGTGCGCAGTAGAAACGGCCTATACAGTGATTGCCTCAAAAACATGTTTCATTGCAATAATTGGAAACTTGCTTTTGTCATAAAAAATGCGTCGACCAATCTGTTGTCTAAGGAAGAGCGTGGTTCGGGTGGTCTTCATATTGAGGCTTGAGTACATGCCAAAATCATTTCGTTCATAGTAGAAAATAACATTGATATGACAAATATCAAGTTTATGCAAATATGAAGTTTATGCAAATAGCAAGTTTATGCAAAATAAGACTCACCTATTTAATATTGCAATATGTTAGATTTATTATGTTTTATTTAATTTGCGTTGGTTCCGTTTTAATGTTTTAAATAACAGTTCATATGTTTTTTTTTCAATAATAATAAATAAAAGTTTTTTTATAAAATAATAATAAATAAAAGTTCGGTTCTTTTATTGCGCATATTCATGTACTTGACAGATCAGTGCGCTTTACAATAAAATAATGCATACATAAAATTCACATAATTATGCTTAGGATATATTCAATGCACACATACCAACTATTACGGATTAGCCGTGATTCTTATGGTTTATCTTAATGTGACTGATAAGATAAATACTCCGGGCTTATAAGATTAATAGTCCGGGCGTATAAGAGCAAGTTTCGTACTCAATTTAAACGTTACACACAGCAGCCAATTACGACTACAAACTCCATATTGATTAAGAGTATGCTATTTAATTACATCGTATGGTGTATCGGTTTCAGTTTGTTGGTATGCGGCCTCGTGTGTTTGATACAGTCAGCAATTACAACTACCAGTTTAATAAAAAACAAAGACGTGAACCACTCATTATTGACACATTTGGTCATCGTTTCACTAACCACGTGATGGACATTAAGTATATATATATTAACGCTGTATGCAATAACGTTTGTCGTCATACGTCATTGTCTTCATATAGATTTAAATTTCAACTTGTATGTCATCATTGCCATATTCGTTTCCCATCGAGCTTAATGCCGATATGTGTATATTTGGTGGCGTATTTGTGAGAATCACTAATCTTTATTGTTTTTGTAATCTTTGGATTATTCTAAATCAGAAATAAATTCACCTCTGCTTTTTCTTCCCTATAAATGTCGACGTTGTCATCAAAGTCATGACTCCAAGTTGACAAAATGCTGATGAGACAAAGTTATTACTGAGACTTTCCACACAGGAGCTATTTTAAACACGGCTCAAATATTATGACATTGTTGCATGTATTGCTGACATTTCTCGTCACGGTATCATTATACATCATCGACAACGTTCAGTTGGAGATATGGTGTTGTTGGCATTGAGCTATCAGAGCACTTCAACGTTAATCAATATTCAAACATACGGGGTACGACTTTATCACGTGTTGATTTATTAGTGTCTGAACATTATGCATTCTGCATTAAGGATACAAGGCTCAGACCATATGACACTGTTTTATAAGGGATGTTTCTTTTCAGTGTTATAGATTCCAACGTCTCGATTATCGTGCTGGGATGTGGCGCCACTGTTTGTCGTGCACACCAGAGCTTGGAATCGGAAGGTACGTTCCATTGTGACGGAACCCGGATACATACCCAGACTCTGGTTGCATATAATTTGGCTCGGTACCGGCTAATTGGCTAAATCTTCAAATAAGAGTAAGTGGGGCGCGGTAGTGTATCGTTTGGAACATCGAACTCTCAATCGAGAGAACCTGGGATCAAATCCTCTTGCTGCCGTTTCGAAGCTTTGGCAATTTCTTTCATCTCACGTTGCTTCGGTTCACTCAGCTGAATAAATGAATACCTGGCTATAGACAGATGGATATGGGAACGAACAGTCTTCGAGCAGTAATTCCAGCGTGACCGAATGCTCCCTAGATGAGTCGAAATGGAGAATGAACAGGTCTGCCACGTGGTGAAGTGTAAAGCGTTTAGAGAAGTTCTAAAGACTGGACACCGCGATATACAATATATATATATATATATATATATATATATATATATATATATATATATATATATATATATATATATATATATATATATATATATATACATATATATATATATATATATATATATTTATTTATGCAGTTCATGCATAATAAATATATATATATATATATATATATATATATATATATATATATATATATATATATATATATATATATATATATATATATATATATATATATATATATATATATATATATATATATATATATATACACTTTACACTTCACCCCGTGGCAGACCTGTTAATTTTTTTAAGCATAAATTATTAAATTCATCTCAACATGGATTCCTTAAAGCGAGGTCATGCTTAACAAATGTGTTATGTTTTTTGGAAGAAATCACTAAGTGGATAGACGAGGGATCGCCAGTAGATATTATCTACTTAGATTTTCAGAAAGCTTTTGACAAAGTGCCACATCAAAGATTACTACTTAAATTAAAAGCCCATGGTATCGGGGATAGCATAACTGACTGGATAGAACAATGGCTGACTGACAGAAGACAACGAGTTGTAGTAGATGGCGAAGTTTCAAATTGGAAATCGGTTTTGAGTGGGGTACCTCAAGGATCAGTATTAGGACCTATATTATTCTTAATTTATATCAATGACTTGGACGAGAGTATAACAAGTAACGTACTGAAATTTGCGGACGACACAAAACTGTTTAGAAAGGTTAATACTGATGGTGATAAACAACATTTACAAAACGATCTAGACAGATTAGTGAAATGGTCTGAGAAATGGCAGATGCTGTTCAATTTTGGGAAATGTAAATGCCTACATACAGGACATGGGAACTTGAATGTAAACTATAAAATGGGAGCTACTGTTCTTGGTACTACTGTAAAAGAAAAGGACTTAGGAGTTACAATAAGCGCTGATATGAAAGTTTCAGAGCAGTGTGGTATTGCAGCTTCAAAGGGTAATCAAATTATTGGATTGATTAGAAGAAACATAACATACAAGGGAAAAAAGTTAATTATACCTCTTTATAAAGCAATAGTTAGACCTCATTTAGAATACTGTATACAAGCATGGAGACCATATCGTAAGAAGGATATAGATACGCTTGAACGCATACAAAGGAGAGCAACTAAAATGATTCCAGAACTTAGAAACCTTAGTTATGAAGAACGCCTGAAAGAATGTGGTTTAACAACTCTAGAGACAAGGAGGTTAAGAGGAGATCAGATTGAAGTTTTTAAGATATTGAATGGATATGAAAATATTGATAGAAATATGTTTTTCTCACTCAAGAAGGATAGCAGAACTAGAGGACATGAGGTAAAATTAGTAAAGGATCAATGTAGATTGGACATCAGGAAGCACTCGTTCTCACAGAGGACAGTAAATGAATGGAACAAACTGTCTACAGATTGTGTAACTGCTAGCAGCGTGAATATGTTTAAAAACAAGGTTGACACATATATCAGGAGGGCGGGTTATAAGTAGGTGAACATTGTTGGACTCTCGATAAGCCAATGGCTTCCTTGTCCACTTGCCATCTGGGCCTTTGGCTTGGATGGCAAATCTTGTTAAATCTTGTTAAATCTTCTCCAAAACGACCAACATATACGGCGGCAATGTTAAAAATAGTATATATATATATATATATATATATATATATATATATATATATATATATATATATATATATATATATAGATTTATATATATATATATATATATATATATATATATATATATATATATATATATATATATATATATATATGTGTGTGTGTGTATTATGTATGAACTCCATTTCGCGTTATTAAAAAAATTCTCTGATTATTTAGACAAATGTGTGTTTTTAAACATTGCTGCCGTATATCTTGGTCGTTTTAGTTTTCCGCAGAAGGGCGACAATATTTTCACCTTTTTATGTGTGGCCGTTTATTTGTATTGTTTATTTGTATTATTTATTTGTATTGTTTATTTGTATTATTTATTTGTATTGTTTATTTGTATTATTTATTTGTACTGCACTTACAAAATAATAATTGAATTCCCTTCACCAATGAACGACTTCCGGAATCTTGGTGCAGCAGCGACTTGAAATTGGTGTATAGAATTTGCAGAAAAAAATGGGATATCAAATAGAGTCAATATTACTATTGCATATATAGTATACATAAACGTATTGTAGACATATATTAGAAAACAGTTTTTTTTATCATTAGACAGAGGCAGGATTTTAGAGTAAGTTAATTCCGGACTCCGACAGGCAATGGCATGATAGCATAACTAAAATGTTTGGTAGTAAACACTATTTAAACTAGAAGCGTAGGGGGTTACTTAGATATGCCTCAAGCAGGGCAAGAGGCCACTAGTACAAATAAACCAATAACAAAATCTTCAAAACATGTCTGAAGCAGGTCATATATGCGTGTGTTTAAATGCTAGGAGTATAGTAAATAAAAACAAATAATTAAACATTATGGTAGAAGATATTGACCCTCACATGATTGGTATTGCCGCACCATGGGCCAACACAGACATAACAGATGCTGAATTAGGATTGACATGAGAGATCGAGTAGGAAGAAGGCGAGGGGGAGTTATTTTATATGTTAAAGAATCTGTTCAGGCTTATGAAATAAAATTAGAAAGGAAAGCAGATTACGATGAAGCAGTTTGGTGCAAAATATTGTCAGGAAATTCAAAATTAACTATTGGATTAATTTACTGAAGTCCAAACATAGACGAAGATGATAACACAAAAATACAAAATGCTATAAGAAAAGTTAGTAAAGGGGAATGTATCATAATGGGAGATTTTAACCATGGACACATACAATGGAAATCTCTAGAGAGTACAGGGGGTGAGGACCAACAATTTATATTTTTAATTCAGGATAGTTTCCTTACTCAGCACGTGCTAGAATAAACCAGGGAAGAAAATGTATTATATATAGTTTTATCATCACAAATAGAATGAGTGGACAATGTAAAATAATGACCCATTGGGCAACAGTGATCATAATCAAATACATGTTAACATCAATGTAAAATCAGAAAGTAAAAATAAACGTCCACCAAGGTAACAATAAAGATATGAGAAAATACTTAACAAAGCTAGATTTGATTAACATTCTGATGAATAAGACCGCAATTGAATGTTGTAATATTCTAAAATATAAAATTGAGAGTATCATCGATAAATTTGTTCCCTTAAAAAAACAATGAAAACGATCTAGAAAGAAACACTTGTGAAAAGAAGCTATTAGAAAAATAGTGTTGAAGCAAGCTATGTGGAGGGTTTATAGGCAGTCATGCCGGTAATCCGTGAGAGATATTAAGATAGCCATTGGCGCATCGGTAAAGCTGATGAAATGCGGTTTTTAACACTCACAATTTTACACATTTAAAGTATTTATGGACATAGCGCATCGATGCAAATTGGGAAAATTATGTAGGCCCAGATTCTACAAATGTTTTTTTCTCACTCAGACAGGAAAAGTGTAGGCAAATACATATAACAAATATATATATATATATATATATATATACATATATATATACATATATATATATATATATATATATATATATATATATATATATATATATATATATATATATATAAATAAATATATATATATATATATCAAATACACAAACGTTGCATTAAAATTAAGTGTAGCTGTGCATGTCTAAAAAAAGTTTAAGTAACAAAAACATAAATATACGCAATGCATTAGAGGTGTATAAATGACTGTTCCAATGATTAATAATTGGACTTCTGTAATAAAGAAGTGTTAAAATAATAAAAAAAAATTGGATTACTCGATCTTTCTAAGCGCAAACAAAAAAATATTGATTTTGTTTTATACTAGTCGGGTGTGTTTCTAGTATAGTTAATGGAATAAGCCGTTTTAAAAAATCTTCAAATATTTTGTGCAAGAATTTGTATTCTTTAACAGTTATTTAATTGATTTAGGGCAATCAAATTGTTAGATCAGTTGTTTTTAGAAACTCATAAATACTAATTTGAATTTATCGAACAAAAAACCACGTTTTGAAAGTAAGATGTCATCATTCAAATCGTATTTACTGTAATACTTAGCAACATTAATTTGAGTTGAAATTTATCGTATTTCACAGGAGGAAAGACCGTTGTGCAAAAGCAAACGATAGGCTGTGCAGCTGCCTTTGGAAATATTGAAAAAAGGAAGATGGGCAGACAATCTTTGCATGGAACAAAGATAAAGTCTTCGATTTTCCAGACATCGGTGATAAGTAGCCAAAGTTGGTATGAACTTTATTTAAATATGTCTGGTAAACAAATGGAGTGTGCATGTACAAAACTTGAGAAAGTACAAATTTGTATTAAAGAAAAACAAAATGATATTTGTATATAATAATTGGGAGGTTGATTCTAATAAATGTTGGGATTGAACCCTCAAAACAAGTGTAAGGTTAAAACCCCTGTTATTCACTCCTCAAGTGTGAGGTTTACATCCAAAACAGACGGGAGATGAGAAGTGAACTCCGCTACCCCATCATATGTCTATATGCTTTAGGTCCAAGAGAGCACAATATCCAAGATAGTTCGTAACGATTCATAGCCTACGAAAATAATAACGTGGTGTAGAATTGCTAAATAAATATACTAAGATATTACTTCTACTAATTATTGAAACATTAATACACCAATATAATAATTAATACATGATTAAATGACATATAATTAAAATATATTTAATACAGCGTGACAGTAGGAAACCATCACAAATTGAGATGTCTGCATTTCTGAAAAAGCTATTTATTATCCTTTATTTTAATTGATACATACAGAGTAGGTTTTTTCTAAACACGAGAAAAAAAACATATTTATAAATATGTTTAAGAAAATATTTTAGTACATACATTTTATAGCAGACCTGGGGCCGAAGTACTCGTGTATTCCGATACAATGTTTAAATACTCGTATTCATGCTCATGGAAATGATGGTAACGTATCCGTACTCGTGTTCAATGTATTCAGATTTTTACGAGTACAACTGAGTACTTTTTGAATTTGGTATTGTGAATATTATTTAATTTCTTATTTTTATTAAATCATTAACAACTTCAACAATAATTTAAAAAGTATGGTAGCGAATTGCATTAACAAAACACCTATGCTCTTGCATGCATCTCAGCTGAGTTGTTGTATATGTTAATACATAATTATTAAAAACATTTAATTATGTCAATCATATTGCAATAACCATTATATTAGTTGCAATGTAATAGCCCCTGATTTGTAATAATCATTATGGTTATTTTCCCAATCAGAAACCACTATTTCATATCCATAGTTGTACTAGTTACCAGTTCAGGCCATAATCCTTGTGTTTGTTTAATTAAGCCAGGAAAATCAGTTAGATTGAATGAAAGGGTCAATCATCAATTAATATTAAAATGCCTATGTTGCTCTCACAAGTAACAGTGCTTAGTACTGCTAGCTGAGTCTTCTTCTTAAGAAGGTTGGTATATAAATTAAGTCACAATGGTTATTTGCAATATGCGTTATTATTACTATACATGATTACTATAAAATTATACAATATGTACTCATACTCGTCGAAATGTACAAGTACTCGTACTCGTACTCAGCTTTGAGTAATGTACTCGTACTCAACCATTTCCAGTGTACTAGTACTTGTACTTTACCCATGAAAATGTACTCGGCCCCAGGTCTGTTTTATAGTATGTCATTACAGGGGTGTGGCATTAAGCTGGAGGTGGATCTTAAACACAGGTGAGAGGTTAAGACCCCTGTCACACACTGTTCATAAGTATAACGTTGATTGCCAAAAGCAGGTGGGCGATAATAAGTTGTGACCTCTGCTCCCCCGCCCATAACAATATGCGTGACATTGTCTTTGTATTCTATAGGTCCTATTCTATAGGTTCTATAGGCCCAACGAAACTCATATTTCTAGTGATGATGCTGCATCTCATCTACAGCATCCACCTGCACAGCCATAAAACACTGCAACAGACGATCACAACTACAGCTACTCCTGCCCCTCCAATCTTTGTCAGCGCCAACTACGAGATATGCATCACGACATCAACACTCTGAACAAAATAATAACTCATACAAGTAGATACACAGTTAAAGCAGTCACATGTGTTGCTCCTAACGGTGCTTTGGTGTATTCGAGCAATGCAAATCTTGGCTCTGTATCGGACGTGGCAATAGTTGAGTATTTCAGGTGTCTTGAGCATTTCAAATCTGGTGATCTGGTTCTTGCAGACAAAGGCTCTATGCTGTATGACAAGTTACCCACAGGGGTCAGCGTGAACATACCTTTTTTTCTAGCTGGCCAACGTCACTTCACAAACATGGAAGCTGAATTTTGCGCCAAAAGGGGTAGAATACACATTGAAAGAGCAAATGAACTCATTACCGGTTTTTTCATCAACGATTGTTCAAGTTTGTTCTTGTCTGATCAACCTGCAGTCACCATTGTTTAAAGATATTGCAGATTAATATTAAATGTAAAAGAATCGAATCACCAGGCTCGAACTGCTCTTGAACATTTCATCCGATAATGTCAAGAAATGATTCAATGTAAAAGTCTGTCATTCTCTGAATGATCTGTTCCCACTCTACATCTTTAACAATCCTGATGATATGTGTGTCACTTGGTATCCAAACCACGAGGTCTGCACAGAACGTTTGTGTTAGATATAACTGGCCTTGGATAGAATCCCACAGTGCCTATCTGTTGTCCTTACGCTATGTGTACTTTCTATCTATTCTTCAACTTTACTTTACTTCCGGCTTGAATATTTGACGCCATAGATGTTTTTCCTGTTAGGTTGGTATTGATTCCACCAATGGAGTCCTCGTGTGGACGAAGATTCACTGCTTCTCCGCACAAGCACTATCCCTGTGTAACAATGTACGCTATTGTTAGTAATTGTTACGTATTTATTTCAGTTGGACACAGTAGTGGGATGTAAATAACATTATGTGCTTATAAATATGGAGCCTACAGAACTTGTTATTGAACACATTCGCAAGCAGTTACCTAATATTTCGAGAGCGTTGATCCAATTGTTAATTTGTGGCGAAGAACCACGCCTATATCGGCCGACGCGACACACGTAGCTCACGTGGATATCGGCCCGTCGATATCGGCCGACTCATTAATTTGTTTGGTGTCCTTATTTGTTAATAGCTGGTTATTTAAAGTGTTATGTATATTGCGTTATGTTTAGTGACGTGTTAATAACATGTATAGTTAATACATATAACATGTTACGTAGATGTTCCTTTGTTTACTTAATTAAAACCCATTGTATTTAAAGTCACATAACCGGCCGTGTAGGCTATTCACAGGTGCCATGTGTTCAAAGTACATTGAAAGCTTTGGAAATGAGTAGCATCTAACTAAACTTGGCATCACTTCGAATTTTACGACGAGTACTTGTGAAGTCTAATCCATTTCTGACCGGGTCTTTATCAAGCTGCCACTTTGGATTTTGTTTGTCGCATGTTGCGTCGGTTAAACTAAACGTGGTAACACTTCGACTTAGACGACGAGTACTTAAGAAATGTAAACCATTTCTGGCCAGGTTCTTGCCAAGCTGCTATTTGGACATGCCTTGCACTCGCATGAAATAACTTCATACAATCGGAGAAAAGTCTTATGATGCTGTGAACAATTGTATGCAATAATATATGCCCCCTCTTTGGCTTAATTGTTGTGTCGTATGTAACCTGTTGCGTGGGTGATTAAGCCTCCCTTTACCAGATCCTAGATACGCAACTGAATAGACGATTTCCCGTATATACACGTGCCTAATGCCAACAAAGCGGTGGTCATTTTTAAAGGTCATTGCACGTCTTATTACAAGAACTAACAAAAATGGTTGGTAGTTCGCAAGTGGCTGTCATTATAATAATATTTCAGGATACGCAACACTATCACAGAAATATCCTTCTATGTCTTGGTACACGGTGCTGCCAGTCAAGCTAACTCTCGAAACTGCGACGTAACAGTGATCGCCACGTAGGTGTGTAGGTCAGTGACAGTAACTTAGGCTTCTCGTTCTGAGCAGCCATGACATGGTTCCAGTGGCAGTTGCCATATTTTGCTAGCAACATTCGCTTCTTAAACGTTATCAAATTATAGCCCCAAAGCATATAGTTCTAACCAGTTTACAACGTGTAATGTTAAATAGTTGTATGTTCCTCATAAAGGTAAAACACGAGGTTGCAGTTTAGCCTGAAAAGGAAGTTGAGGCAATGTCAAGGCCTTTTCAAACACCGGATGTGACCCAATTGAGACTAAAACAAGCCAAACGTACGTCATCAGTGCGCGTGTATTATCGAATAATTGACATAAGAATATTCACACTTTCGCAAGTAAACCGATCTACCTATCTACATCTTTTCTTTCGATGATTTTATAAAAAGTACGCAGTCTTGCCAAACCGACTGCGCGTGGAACTTAAGCTATTAAATCACTACAACACCAATAAACATGCTTCGCTGTGGCCAACATGGATTTAGGAGGGAACGTTGACATTTATGTATCACTGCCTGTTTCATTAGTTGCTTTTACAGTCACTCAACGACCACCTAGGCTAACACACAGGTGCGCTTAAATGTCATCACGGGCCAATTGCGACCACCACTAACCAGATAATTACACCACATTTCGCTACAAGATAATCAGGCGATTTGATAGAGACAGTTGTTATCTAAGCAACGAATACGCGCCTTATGACTGCTGCGGAGCAATTAACCTACTTGGGCAGCGTCATAGAAAGCGATGACTCAGTCGATAATGACAATGACAACACAATTGCGACTACAATCAACTCCTTGCTAATACTATAATACTAATAATAATATTTATTGTGCATAGCGCCACATCCTATGTAGTTCACAGTGCTTCACAGTAAATATAGAAAATATATTAAAAATAATACGTTGTAGTGAAGACAGTACTTATAGTACGATATATAAGGTTAGATGAAATTATATGTAATATTTCGTTACAAAATAATAAATAATATGGGCATGTAAATATAAATATGCACCATAAGAAAGGTTACTCTAGTAGCGTCATGACATATATAATATAATATAATAGAATATAATATAATGCGATGTGATGTGATGTGATGCGATGCGATGCGACGCGACGCAACGCAACGCAACGCAACGCAACGCAACGCAACGCAACGTAACGTAACATAACATAACATAACACAATGCAATACAATATAATACAATACAATACAATACAATATAATATAATATGATATGATATGATATGATATAATATAATAAATTAGGTTAACCAAACATGAAATAATAAATAACCCAAGATAAATGTACACATTAGTAAGTTAAGTTAAACAAGTGGCTAGGTTAAAACGGATAAAACAAATAAATGAACTAAACAAATATAAACATCCGTAAGTTATGGTAAAATGTGTCAGCAGTGAAATAGAGATACACCGCAGTAAATAGGTGTGTCTTCAGAGCTGACTTATATCAGTCCAGTGATGATTTGCAGACAACCCAGGACAGCTGAGTGTTCCACACTGATGCCTCTACTTGGGGACAAACGTACAATCACCGGCTCTGCTACGTGTGTTAGAGGGTGCTACAGCCAGCAGATCGAATACGTCTGGCATGCCTGTAGATGTACACGAACTTCTGCATCTAGCAGGCAAGACGTATTCGTGTAGATGCTGGTTTTGGGATAGCAGGTAAAATTTCTCTTTTGGTGTAATTCATGCAAAGTCAATTGCACGTCACCCAATCATTCAGGTCATCAATACATCGCTCGGTCCGACGCATAGAAAATGCATACAGTTTCAAGTTAAATATGAATTGTACACCATCGGCATATTGGTGACATTTTAAGTCGTGGTTGTGAATGTATGACTGATCGGATGCACGCATGACAAAAATAAAAGTGGTCCGATCACTGATCCTTGCGGCATTCCCTTTATCAAAGTCGTCTGTCTGAATGATTACATACCCCGTCTTTCAACATGATCACGAACAACCGCGCAGAAGTCTGCTTAACAGTCCTGTGTAGATCATAGTGATGGATCCGGTAAGGTAGTCGCACCAAACCCCTGGAATGTTTTCACCTCGGGTGCTTCCGGAATGCAGCGAACAATCATCTTGAGCCCTGACTCGATCTCACAACAGTGCCACCTTCTAGTGACAGACCACTCAGCCAACCTGGACGAGACCCTAAAGCAGTCCATTTTGGCGAAGTGAAAAGTGGTCTTCGTCACAGATGTGTACCTAGATGTATTCGACTCGTAAGAATTGATGTGATCTAGAACTATGCAAATACAAAGAAGCCTGATAATTGAAAGGAATAAGTTGATCAAAAAAGAATCCGTTTCTTTGAATCCTATTAGCTGTGCTACTGGGAGGGACGTAACGTGCAACCGCAGACGAACCCGGCTTCTACATCTATCAAGAGGCTTTCCGAGCCAGTCGAACCACTTCACCCTCGCATAAGAGCAACTGCCACGATGAACATACACACTATATGCTACGTAGTTGAACTGTGGCACCGTGTTTATGCAATGAAACAGGGGGTTGCAGGTTTTATTTGAAAATTTACAATTTCCCTCAGCAATCGTATATATGGCAATAAATTGTGTTCGAACGCATGGTTTATAACGAAACATTCAGAAACTATTCAGTTTTGCTCTCACGCACTGGTGGTGCATTTATTGAAAATACTACAGCAATTATTCATAAAATTTATCCTATATACTGATAATGTGATTTTCAATACACTTAGCGTACTGCCTTCTACCGTTATATGTGATTCCACTTAAACAAGTGTTTATACGTATATGAGTGTGTGAACCGATGAGAATAACGGAATAGGTTTTCATTCAAACATAACTGAAACATTTCCTTGGAACGAATCCTCTTGCAACCATTTCGAAGCTTCGACAATTTCTATTACTGCAAGTTGACTCAGTTCACCCAGTTGTATATATGAATACTTAGCTACATACATTGTTATTAAATATTTATGAACAAATATTCTTCTCGCAGTAATTGCAATGTGGTTTAGTGCTTTCCCGAGAAGTCGCGTGGATTTTTAAGTGAATATGTTTGCCAGGTTGTGAAGTGTAAGAGTGAGCGATCCAACGAACTGGAAACCGCCTTATGTATGAACTTACCTGTACACTGCAATGAGTTTGCATCATCCTGTGGTCGGCTAATGATAACATAGGTTTCACAGTTATCCTCAGCGTGGACAGTGTAAATTATTTTTATAAGAATATTGAAAAATACCAAGAAATGGGCGAATGTGAATGGTGTTGTATATGTTAAAATACAAATGAAAACAACATATATAGCATGGAATGTTTTCATTCCGGATGATTACCCAAAGAAAGAGCAAATCAATTCAGATAGACGCTATACACAACATGAACATATGACAACATTAATCGCTCAGATGCTAACATAAATACAAAACGGACTAACTGACATATATTCTAGTATGATTATATTTCAAAATACAGTAGTAGACAAAGATGAGTATATATTATCATCTAACACACATTAGCAGAGAGTGTATATTCGATAAAATCACAACATATACATTAGTTTAGTAAATTAGTTTAGCATAATAGACATCATCGTGGTATAATAAATGACTCCCTTGTAACATATGCATTGTGATTGCGTACTCTACGCCGCAATATAATAAATGTATTTGATGGAGAAACAAAACAATATCAACAAGAAATACATAATCCACCAGCAAGACATTATATGGATTTGTTAAGCAGCACATGACATTTGTCAATACATTATGTTGTATCGCAGAATGAACGATTGTTTCCCACCTGTGTTCAGTTTGCTCACAAATGAACAAGTATGCCAAAGGCAAAGTTCGCAGCTCGTTTGAAAAATGAACACAGTATTGGAACAGGGCGATATACAAGTATTTTATTATAAACTTTTATCGCGTGCGGCATAATTCGCACAATGCTGAGAGCAAATCGGCAGTTTTTCGTCGGATCGAGCGAAAGAGAACCAAATATAGGAGACTGTTATCAAACGTGTTGCACAGACTAATCCAAAATGCAAAGAAACCGTACGAAGGCGACACGAGTTTGATACCCCACACACCCACTGTGACGCCATATAATACAATCGGTAAAGTCAGAACAAGAACAGCTGCACAGATTAGTAAGATGTTTCTTCCAGAGCGAAGAGACTGCAGGGTCAACGATGTAGTGACAGTAACGTTGTCTCCGCCGATTGAATGCACTTGTGCCGTGATTTGAAGGTGGGTTCGCACGATAGCACAGAATATCCTTGTTGTGGCATACGCAATGACGACAAGAGGAATGGCCACTGCAACAATGAAGATCAGCCTGTGTGTTGTGGTCAAGTGTGACTTATCTTCCTCTACTGAAATACACAGCGATCTCTTCCATGTTGCTTTGAGATGGCTTCCCGTTGTGGCAATCAAGCATCCAATCAGCCACGTAACTGCTATTATGATGTAACATCGAGTTTTATTGAAGAGCTGTTCGTACTGAAGCGGTCTCATAATAGCGACCATCTTGCACACTGTTACCCAACATAGACTGTGCAACGACGCAACACTAAACCATCTTAGGCATATCAGATGAACAGCTGGAAGGTGGCGTAACGCGTGAGGAACGGTCGGGATCGCGCTCGAACACAACAAGGCGCTGATGGGCATCGACGTGATTCCTGTGGCCAGATCAGACAGCGTCAGCGAAACCATGAAGAGGGTTGTGCGGTCTTCCCTCAGTTGAGGATATCTGACGATTACAGCGATAACCAGTGAATTTAGGGTGACGTTCAGTATTATCACTATGCTGATCATCGCAGGTTTTATGTCACTGAAGTATAACACATCCATGGCGAAGTAGTTTGTATATATCACGCCAGAGCGATTACTTGTTCAGGGGATGTAACGTCACTGACCTGTAAAAAAGCTCTGTATCAACGCGTTGTCAAATGAACATCCACAAAAGCAATTCTGCTTTGTCAATTGGCATGGCTATTAAATAATCACAGCAATGCGTGTTTTCGTCTTTAAACAAGTCACACTATTATCCATGACGCAGAACGCTGCGGATCTCTACATAAGCCGATCGATTACCTTATTCGGGGGTGTGACGTCCCTTATCTGTAGTAGACTACCATTTCTTGATCAACGCGTGATCTTCATCAATAACTTCATCCACATTTAATTCCACTGCAACAATCGGTCGCCGTAGCGTTTGTACGAAAAGAGATGTGTGAAACTGCATGCGTGCGTGGCATATTTTATGTTAATTTATTTCCATCATTACTCTAAATACTTCGTTCACTGCTTCGCTAGAAACGCTTTGTGTGCACTCCACACAGCATATTGTGATTGAGTTTTAGTGTTTTGCAAACATGACGAATTAGCACAGTAATTGGAAACTTGCTTTATCTACCAACATCATTCATCCAGATAATCTTCATATACCGACCAGAGTAAATGTCAGAAGCAATTTTCTCATTGTAAAGAAAATTTAAAGAAACATCGATCAAATGTACGCCAAATAAGAACTGTATACACTATAAGACACATCCATTTAACATTGCAATAAGTCATATATATTATGATTTATTTAATTTGCGTTGGCTAGGTTTTAATGTTTTACATAACATATGTTTTTAATGTTCCTCTAATATGTAATATGTATTAATAAATAAAAACGGAAGATATATTCAACACATATATGCAACTGACACTGCTTACCCGTTATTTTAGGGATGTTTATGTGACGGTCGCCCGGGCGTGTTAGAAACCCCTGACGGCTTTGTTGGTTTTGTGTAAGTTTGTTTTTTTATCACAGAGTACGGTCTGCGTTTGTCAAGTACCATGCCAAAAACAGATCATCATGTCCGACGAAAGACGCTCGCGAATACCTTAGCTGTAAGTTGTCGTCCTATTGAGCTAGGTTAGCCCTTAATACAAAATAAGCCTTACCTATTGGACATAGCAAGACTTTCGACGTTCTTGTGTTCTGTTTAATATGGCTCTGATTTCAGTTGTACCTTAAGTAACAGTTCACCTCTTTTAAATGTACGATTAATATGTAATATGTGTTAATAAAATTAATGAAACTTACAGGTGTCAACTCATAAGGCGTACCATTTATTTCAATGGCTCGATTGCAATTTTATCTCCAGTTTGTATATACATATATATATATATATATATATATATATATATATATATATATATATATATATATATATATATATATATATATATATATATATATATATATATGTCAATTGGTTCCACTATGCGGATTAGATGAAAATGCCGTTTAGTGGTATACATGACATCCATTCTTGTAAGTTACTTCCACAACCTGGGCATAAACATGGTGAGTGGGCAGGCTGGGCATACTACGTGTATCAACACAAATTGGTGCAAAAACACTTATGTAGGATATATATATATACATGTTAAGAACCTATGGTATGTGGTTGATGTTTGTAAATGCATTAAAAGTTATAAAACTGGCATTACGTTTACACTTAAGATAAACTTGCATGGGTGACCATCTGGTCTGATTGTGCATAGCATTATTAATACTATATTCGAAGCGTGTAAAGAAAATACAAATCTTAGCAGTAACATGTTTCCGCAACCTGGACTGTTTATATATCCACTTAGACCATACGGTGGACTTCCTTCTCAACATAGATATCTAAAAACGATGTTATATTTAACATATATGATGTTTTTGGAAGAAACCCCTAAGAGAATTGACGAGGGATCACAAATATATATTATCTACCTACATTTCAGAACATTATAGATTACCACTTAACTTAAAAGCCCATGGTATCGAGATGGCATAATCAACTGGTAAGAAAAATGGCTGTTTGACAGAAGAGAGCGTGTTGTAGTAGATGTGGAGGCTTCAACAACATGCTTCTGCATCCTGAACCCTTTATGCATCCACTTAGTATTGATTGAAATATTGTCGGAGAAACACCACAGTTGGCTTGCATGATTACACTCACGAAGCGGGTACGAAATCATGAACATGTTCATCTACATGAATAACGGAAAGAACCATTCGGTGTGTAATGCCGTGGAAACCCAGTGGACAGCATCAGTCAGTGAATACCACACAACAAAATGAAACATATTACTTATAGAGATAACGAAAACAATATTTGAATGACGTAGTTATGTATATGGATGTTCGGGGCTTCAGGAATTCCAGTGTGTAACTGTGCGTGGAAAGAAACAACGCTTGAACACATCAGACTTAATTACTGATAGAATGAAGCATTACTACATTTTCCTGATTAGTTAACTCGCATGGTTTATCATATTTAATTTGCACATCATACAATTAGTTCCATCGTGCTGTGTATCCGGTTCAGTCTGCTCATATGCGGCCATGTTTGTTAGACACACTGACCAATTACAACTTCCAGTTTAACAACAAAACAAAGGCGTGAACCACCTATGATTAACACATTTGGTCAGCGTTACGCTAACCACGTTTATATATTAACGTTATATGCAATAATGTTTTTAGTCGTATGTTACTTTCTTCATATCCATATTAACTTCAACATTAATATCATCATTGCCATATTCGTTTCCCATCGAGCTTTATGACGATATATGTATGTTCGTTTGCGTATTTGTGAGATTCACTTTCCTATGTATTTTTACTAACTGGGTTACTCTAAATCAGATTACATAATTAATTTCCTGCCTTTCCAGATAAATGTCCACGTTGTCATCAAAATCATGACTCCAATTTGACACACAGTTACA
This sequence comes from Lamellibrachia satsuma, assembly GCA_033239005.1. NCBI lineage: Eukaryota > Metazoa > Annelida > Polychaeta > Sabellida > Siboglinidae > Lamellibrachia > Lamellibrachia satsuma. Next base: position 1,518,023 of record BSQZ01000069.1, on the reverse strand, counting down.
AAAATAAAGCTGTTCTTGAAACAGTCCACACAGGCGCTATTTTAAACACGGCTCAGACATCACGACGTTGGTGCGTGTCTTGGCTGACATGTCTCTTCCTGGCGTCACTTTCCGTCATAGAATACGATCAGGTCGGAGAGATGGTTGTGTTAGTATTTAACCTACAGAGTATTTCAATCATACGATCAGTCCTGGCTAAGATTGCGTCACGTAGTGATTTATTATATTAAGAACATTACACATTCTGCATTAAGGAAACAAGGCTCAGACCACATGACACTGTTCTATTATTGAACTTGCTCCTCCATATTATACATTAACTGGCGTATTCACACACATAATCATACAGATAAACACAAACATACACAAGTAGCAAACATGCACGCGCAAGCTAGCACGCACACGCACATAGATACTCCTGCATACAACATACAAGCACACATAAATATACACAAACAAAAACACAAACAACAACCCCCTCCCGTCACACACACACACACACACACACACACACACACACACACACACACACACACACACACACACACAAACACAGAGACGCATATACAGACACACACAAGCCCGCAGGCATCGACATTGTGGTAGCGTAACTCTAATCCCCGGCAGGAGAGAAGAGGATACATTTACAACCTCATACGTCAATGTTCCGAGAAGACACTGTTACGCTCTTTATTTGGAGTAGCCACATCGCCACACGGCGTGTAGTAGGTCCGTTTGTTAATCCTGCATAACACATCTCACAATGACATAGCAAGTCCGCATCGTAGCAACGAGTGGTTGATTGCCAATAAGTGTCACGTTTCATATCATGTTGGAGTCTAGTTGACATTGTTTGACGTTTTGGTACTGGTGTTATTGTGTCGACTGAGATCCGATTCAGCGAAGTGTTTTGAAGCCAGCGCGGCATAGTTCAATTGATTAAAACAAATTGCTTTTCTGAACCTCAATTACCACAGACAATTTTTTTCAACTGCATTCGTCAAAGAATAGCGTATACTATTTTGGACTACCCTGCTGTTTCAACAATCATCGATCCATTCTCTTCCATTGTTGTCTAAATCACACCCAATTACTTTAATTTACAGAATGTGCGTTCTGAAATTAGCGTTTAGGATAATTCCTCTGCCAGCAATTCACCTGTCGCCAGCAATAGACCTCGGCTATACATCGTACATTTGATAACTATTATTTTGTAATGTGTAATGCCTTACAACATTCCGACACTGTGTAATGTCCAACAAGATTCCGACATTGCAATATTCATATATATATATATATATATATATATATATATATATATATATATATATATATATATATATATATATATATATATATATATATATATATATAATATATATATATATATATATATATATTCGCTCCAGCAGTACATAACTATTAAGTGGTAATGTCGCATCACTACATTTTTGCTGCTTGAAATATGGCTTGACTTACCAAATTAATCCGCTCCACGCACAATCGTCGATGTTAAACAAAATACCCAGAAGAAACGAGCGACAGAAATTGTATGAATAACTGTTCGCCAGGGGGCACCACAGATTTAGTGGAATGCCAGAGAGAGAGAGGGGGGAGGGAGGGAGAGGAGAGAGAGAGAGAGGGGAGAGAGAGATAGAGAGAGAGAGAGATATATATATATAGAGAGAGAGAGCAAGGCGGTGTACAACAATGGTTCTGTAGTGTGGTTATGCGTAGACCACGTCCAGCTCAACAAGACTTGTCGTTTGACTCTGTTTTGGTGATATTAACAGTATTAACCTATCCCGTTACCCAGAGTTTTATGTGACAGACGAGCCTGCTATTGCATCCAAGTGGCAGGAATGTCTGGAGGGGTTTGAGGCGATTTTACGCGCTATGAAAGTCACAGACGCAGGCGAGAAGAGGAATATGCTCTTGTATTACATAGGTGCAGGTGGACGAAAACTTCTGAAGTGTCTTGAAGACATTGGTGGAGATGGAGTTTATACCAGGCTCATCAACCCACTAAATGGTTATTTCAAAGTTAAAACGTGTCTTCCTCGTGAACATGTTACATCAGTTCCAACAGAAACCATGTGATTCGATTGACAATTTCTACATTCGTGCGGAAACGTTAAAGAAATGAAACTGGAATAGCTGAAGAAAAACAGATTACCTAATAAAACTGGCACAAATTGTAAACAACTGTCGGGAGACACAGGTGAAAAAGTAAGCCATAGGTTTATCACTAGAGAGGTTTATGGATACTGCCAGGGCAACTGAAAGAATGGATGTTCAATTTCGAGGCTGGGAGTTGAACATATCAGGCTCGATGAGTGCAGTGAATGATCAAAATCGATCACGACACCGTGTCAGGCTATCACACAGCCGTGATGTATCCAAGAGTAGACATGGGAGTAAGACATTGAATTCAAAGAAGACATGTTTTCGCTGTGGAGGTGACTACCCACACCAGGGCGATTGTCCGGCCAAAGACAAGGAGTGAAAATTCGAAAATAGTGAATCGAATATACGATGAAGAATATGCGACAGTCCCCTGTGTTTCTAGTGGGAGACAAAAGAATGGCACCAGATGTGCGATGAGAGTTGCCACTGCTAGGTTGTTTCCAGGAGAGAGTAAAGGCACCACATACCGAGATAGCAACCGTCACTGACGTCTATGTCATGAAAGGAAAAGCCAGCAATATGTTCGACTGCGAAACAACTGAGAAGCTTGGCTTAATAACATCCATAAAGAAGGTGGATGAAGTATCCTTTGACAAAGTAGCAGACTATTACAAAGACAGATTTGAAGGCCTAGGCAAGATGAAGGGCGTACAAGTCAAGTTGAACATCATTGAAGATGGACCCAATGGCAGACTGGGAAATGCTGAGTTAATACGATACGAAGATACCCACTGAGCTCGTGGTGGACGCCAGCCCACATGGTATAGGTGCAATTCTCACACATAAGGATACAAATCGAGATATTTCCATAATCGAATATGGCAGTCGAGCGCTAACGGAGTCGAGGTACAGCCAAACTAAACGAGAGGCATTAGAAATGTGTTGGGGTTGTGAACATTTAAATCACTACCTTGAAGGTTCAGAGTTTGTGGTAGTCACAGACCATAAGCCACTCGAGGGTATCATGAGGAAAGTTACCTCATTACCGACTGCGAGACTTCATCGAATATGTCTGTGTCTCCAGCCCTACAAGATGGAAGTGGCATATCATCCAGGAAAGATGAATCCGGCAGATTATCTTTCTCGACATCCTCCGTCTACAGGAATATAAGGTAGCAAATCATGGCTATATTTGCAAACCAGTCAATGTATCATCACAGCAATTCAGAACTATCAGAATGAAGGAAAGCAGAGTATTCTCCGAGAAGAGCTCGAGAAGGAAACAGAAAGAGACGAGGGACTACAGCTCGTGATGAACTGCATTGTTTCAGGAAGGTGGCACGAATTAGATGCCAAATACGCTACGTACAAGAGTGTCAAAGATGAATTGTCTATATTGGATGTATTAGTTCTCCGATGAAAAAAGATCGTTCTCCCGAAGATATTGCAGAACCGTGATGTGAACAGTGCCCATGCCAGAAACCAGTGCATTGAAAAAATGAAATATCTACTTTGAGAGACCGTTTGGTTTCCAGGCATTGACAAGAGTGTGGAACAGGTTGTTCAAAATGGTGTGCCATGTCAGGCATGCACAGATTCAACGAACAAGGAACTACTCAATATGACAGAGCTTCCATGGAAGGAACCATGGAAAGAAGTGTCTATCGACTCATGTGGACTATTCAAAACTGGTGAATACATACTTGCAATCATCGATGACTACAGTCGGTATCCTGAAATAGAGATACTCGACGTCTGCAAGGGCAACGATTCCCAAATTGAATGCAATATTTGCAAGACAGGGAACACCTGAGCTTGTGAAGTTTGATAATGGCCCGCCTTTCAACAGCGACGAATTTGACAACTGGGCGAGGTTCATAGGATTTCGACATCGCAAACTAACACCGCTATGGCCCCAGGCGAACGGAGAAGCGGAGCGATACACGAGGACACTTGGAAAGGTAATCTGAACTGCAATGACAGAAACAGGGAGCAGGAAAGAGGACTGTTGTTCACACTCCATCGTCATTACAGAGCAACGCCTCAAACGACAACAGGCATGTCACCGTCTGGAATGCTGAACAAGAGAAAACTCAGAACAGAAGTCCCAGCGGTTTTCAGGCGAAAGAAAGTGTTACTCAAGGATCAGCGTGATTTCACCACAAAACGAGATGCCTGCATGAATCGATAGACGAAGGAGCTCTCTGACAGTCGCAGCAATGCCAGGGATACCACATTGCAGATTGGAGACAAAGTACTTGTGAAACAGCCGAAGACTGACAAGCTGTCACCCCCGTACAAGCCAGTACCGTATGCAATTGTGGAGAAGAAAGCAAGCATGATACTGCTGCGTCGGACGATAATGCGATCACTCGCAATCCGGAATACTGTGATGAAACGTCACTAGAGCCACAATCAGAAGTATTCGAGAAAATCAGAAGTATTCGAGACATTATCACATAAAACTGGCACATTGAATATTGCTCCCGAAGCAGAGTGAGTGGCAAAGACTCCCACCAGTGAAGTGCTGGTAACCTCTCCTCCATAGTTTATGTTAAGTAGTAGTAGTGTTAGTTAGTAAGTTATTGTGAACTGTATATGGACTGGTGGTGTAGTACTTTTCAAAGAGTGATTAAATCTGGTGTTCACATTGTTTGTAAATCTCACTGTGTTGAAACAGGAAACAGGGAATATTTATTTGTCCCAAAGACATAACAAAACAGTATATTCCGTACAGAAATCACACAATATATTACATTCTAGTCGACAAAAAAGCCCGAAGACATTGCTCCCGATGCATTTAAGATGAATGTAACATCAGTGACCTTCTGTTGTGGACAATGCATTGTGTAGTTAACTTTTCACAGCAGTTTAAACATTTGTTTTTCAAAAGTGTTTGATATCTATTGTAAAGAGAGGAGAGTAACGTCGTTAGTTAGTAACAGCGGTCTGTACCCATTAGTATAACAGCACAAGTAGTGATGACGTACGTAGTTTGGGGGTATTGCGTTTCCAGCCGTATATACCTACATGGCCACATGTAAGCGCTGTGTCAAATTCAGAATTAAAGACTTGTTTTTACTAAAAGGTGACTCTTGAATTCATTATAGTTATTACAAAATTATAACCATTTCACGCTTTCATCACACATTTCCAAATTGACTGGATTTTCAAAATAGTATTGTATCTAACAAAACTTTCAGGATGCTTACCTGAGGATTAACTGCGAGTTGAAACGGTGGCCCCACGTAGCGGGTTACGTGGAGACAGGTTCCCTGGCGCAGTTGGTTTCGATTATCCACGTTCCGGGATGTGGCGCCACCGGTAGTCGCGCGCACGAGAGCCTGGAATCAGAGCGTAGGTTCCATTGTGACTGAACCCGGATGCATGCCCAAATTCTGGGTGCATATAGTTTGGATCTGATCCGGATATTTGGCTAACTCATCAAATAAGTGTACGTTATTATTAATGTATACGATGCATTCGATTCAACTATGATTATATTGATAACTTTCAAACAGTAAAGATAAACTATGCAATATGTTAATAGGGTATAATCGATAATAATGAAATAGCATCAACCCCCATTATCAAGCGAACTACCGGAGACAAATTCTTATCATCGATGGAACATAAAATATTTTGATTATAGCATAAATATATAAGCATGCATATATGTATTATGAACTACGACTATGTTCGAATGTGGCCTAATTTAAATAGGGTTTTCTATGGAATATTACATTATATATATATATATATATATATATATATATATATATATATATATATATATATATATATATATATATATATATATATATATATAATGTATTATTTCATATATATATATATATATATATATAAATTAACAATCACTAAATCATAATTTAGTTAAATATGGTTTTCTATGAAATATTACATTATATATTTATATATATATATATATATATATATATATATATATATATATATATATATATCAGCATAATTTGAACCCCAGGTATATTAGTAGCAACAATACACACTTTGCCTTCAGTACATAGGCCATGTTCTTACGTGGGTAGCATATTCTGTTATCTGAATGCCGCACAGCTGGACACAGAACTACATCTGTGTCATTTACAACTTTCATTGGGATGCCTGCTAATGTGTTTTAATGAATAGCTAATTAGTTGAGTAAATAAATGTCTTGGAACTGTGTACCAAAGTACAAGGATAATTAATGTACTTGTATATTAAATCATGTTTCCATGTGAACATAGATCTTTAATATTTATTAGGCTGATCAATTCCAATTCAATTAATATGTTTTTTTATCAATGTGAAATCTCGTAAATACCAAATCAAACTGAAACCCCAGAAATGTTAAACATAACAAAATTAATATATAATATTTGACTATAAATATATTCGGAATATGCAGCAGCAGTGATATGCGGTCATTATTATTATTATTATTATTACCATCTTTATTCGGACTCAATATCCCCAAATATGTATTATATTAAACAAATTAAAAATTATAAATAGCAGCTAGAAAACAAATTATGTTGTGCTAATATATGAAATCAAAGCATTACATTTTTCCGTATTTAAGACAGCGTCGACAGGCGTTGCCGTTGTAGTCAATATTAGGAAATTGCTACACAAACAGTAAAAGTATCTTAATAGAGGAGTTATTTCTCAAGCATAGCAACTACAGTTCATAAAGAAGGTATTGTTACCTGAATTATATATTTCATAATTTGTAAGCATTTATAAGGATACAATGGTAGGCCTACGGCTACGGCTACGACAACTCTATATTAGGGCGACACCAAATATGAGGGCAAATGCGATAGTCTTCGCCCAACCCTTGTCAGAAAGTCGCCTAACCCACTGATTAAAATATACACGTATATATATATACATATATATATATATATATATATATATATATATATATATATATATATGTATATGTATATAAAATTATATATATATATGTATATATATATATATATATATATATATATATATATATATATATATTTAAATCAATGGGTTAGACGACTTTCTGACAAGGGTTGGGCGACGAGTATAGCTTTTGCCCTATATATATATATATATATATATATATATATATATATATATATATATATATATATATATATATATATATATATATATATATATATATATATATATATATATATATAATATAAGCCGTTCCATGTACATAATACCATATTAATATTATTGCGTCATCATAACATATCGAGTCGACATAGTGACTGCTGCCACTTGAATGCGCTGTACGTCCGAGTCTATTAAGATATGTTACTTAAATATTATGCTTCATTTAAATTTATTTTTGCTCGCCTCGTTGTAGAATCATTTCGCGAACATTATATTAGGTTGTATGTACTAAGACATGTTAGCTCGTTTGTGAAATGTCTTATTTAATTTTATTGAAATCTTCTGGCGAAACATTACATTATTTTTAATCAGGTCCGTTAAAATTCAAAGAGGATATGAAAATTTGGTCCGGCTCATGAAATAAGACTATTCGCACTTTCGCAAGTTAACCGATCTAGCTATCTACATATATTTTTTCGACTATTTTAACAAACGTACAACTTGCCAAACTGAGTGCGCGTGGTACTTTAGCTATTCACCCACTCCAACAACAACGAACATGTTTCGAGGTGGGCAGCGTGGATTTAGGACCTTTATCATGTACGTATTTATTTTGCTTGTTTAATTAGTTGCCGCGTTTGCAATCACTCAAAGGCCACAGAGGCTAACACACAGGTGCGCTGAAATGTCATCACAGTCCAATTACGACCACCACCTGCAGCTAACCAGATAATTACAGCATATTACCTTACCAGATGATTCCATGATTTCGAAGTGAGATTAATTTTTCATGATCATGCGATTTGATACAGACTGTTTTCCCGCATTGTGATTTAAACAACGTTTACACTCCGTTTATAATATAACCACGTCACACATTATCTCTACAAGTAATATGTTTGATTTATTTTCTTTATTACTTTGTCCTAATTCTCAGTGACCGATGGTGTCCACTGGATGTCCATGAAATTATACACCGAATGGTTTTCCCCGTTATCCATGTAGATATCGATGTGCGGATCAATTCACCTACGTGGGCAGCGTCACAGAAAGTGTTAACTCAGTCGATAATGACACTGCCAACACAATGGCAAATGCAAGTAGCTCGTTTGGAAAATTTGCTAAGCGTGCATGGCGAAACGTTACACTCTGTTCCTCACCATGGTTAAGATCTATCGCGCAGTAGTCAGATTATCACTCATGGGTACTGTAGACACAACAAACCCCCGGAATGTTTTCACAGCGGGGCCTGCGGACCGTAGCGAGCAAACATCATAGTGAGTCGATCCCACAACAGCACCACCTTCGATGGGAAGGCCATATAATCCATTTGGCCGGGACCCAAAAGCAGTCCGTTTCGGCGAATTAAAAGTGGATAGCCTGGCAGAGTTGCACCTGGTGGGCTTCGTCTCGTAAAACTTCCTGTGACCTGGAATTAGTAAAACGCAAGGAAGCCCGTTAAGTGAAAGGAAACGAAGCCGTCTCTCTAAAACATGCTTTCTTTGCTAATGGAAAGCCCGTAATGTGCAAAGTCAGACGAACCCGCTTATCAAACGTCGGCTAGATGCTCGATGAGATACTCCCTTTACAACTGCTCACAGCTATACTGAGAGGTAGTACAGTGAGTTTAGAGATCGCGATAACCAGCTCTATGAGTCCCCAATAGCTTTTCCATTTCCCTGTGTGGGATATTTTTCTTCCCCTGGCATAGACACTAGATAGAAGGGACCAACGGCGTCTGGTGTCGCTTCCGAAAGACACGCGCAAAGTGGGGTGAATTAAATTGACGAAGTTTCGAAACGTGGTTTCGAAACCCGGTCCCTTCGACCGAAAGCCCGACGCTCTACCATGCGACCACCGCCTCCCATTGGTTCATACAACCACCAAAGGGCCTTTTGAGGCAGTCGAACTAATTTACCCTCGAATAAGAATAACTGTCATGATGAACATACACGTTATTTGTTATGTAGCTGAATACCGACATCGTCTTTTTGCAATGATGCAGAGAGGTGCTTGTTTTATTTGAATGTTGACAATTTCTCTTTGCAATCATATAGAGGGTAGTACACTGTGTTCGAACATATGCAAATACAACAGCAGTTGCGCATAACAATTTATCCTATTTTTTGATAATGTGCTTTTCAACATACTTATCGTACTGCCGTTTACCGTTAAACGTGATTCCATTTAAACAAGTGTTTAAACGTACATAACTTGTGATCCAATTATAATAACGTAATGGATTTCATTCAAACATAACGGAACAATTTCCGGGGAACGAATCTTCTTACCGCCATTTTGAAGCTTGGTAAAATAATTTCATTACATGTTGATTCAGTTCACTCAGCTGCATAGATGAGTGCCTCGCTACAAACATTGGCATACATATTTGAAGAAAATATTATTCGTGCAATAATTGCTGCGTGGCTTAATCCTTTCCCGAGAAGTCGCGTTGGCGTTGGAATGAATACGTAAAATGTAGGTGTGAGCGTGACAACGGAATGGAAACCGCCCTGTGGAAGAGCTTACTACTTGGATGAGTTTGCATCCTCCTATGATAGGCCAATGATGATTTAAGTTTGCATTATTGCGGACCAATGAGAATAACTGGACATGTTTTCATTATCGCATGGTATGCCAAGAAAAGGAGAAAAATCGAAGTGAATACAAGGACTATTTATTGATGCAAAATCAAAAAAATTCAAGAGTCATAACATGGTTATTGTCAGCGTGGACCGTGTAAATGTTGTGTTCACAAGAATGTTGAAAAATACAATGAAATGAGCGAATATGAATGGTGTTTTACACGCTAACATACAAATAATAACATGCATTGTTTTCTTTCCTGTTGATGACACAAATAAAACGTTATACGCTACATGCCTATATAAAAACATCCACCACTCTGATGCTAACAGAAATACAGAGCGGAGTAACTAATATATATATATATATATATATATATATATATATATATATATATAAATATATATATATATATATATATATATATATATATATATATATATATATATATATATATATATATAAATATATATATATATATATATATTAGTTACTCAAGTTAGACAAATATGAGCTATCATTTAACACACATTAGCATTGAGTGTATATTCCATAAAATCACAATATATACATTCGATTGGTAGGCAAAAATAGATACCATCGTGATATAATAAACAAAGCGAGGCGTGAGTCGATGACTCCTTGTAACATATGCATTGTGAATGCACACTCTACGCCGCAATATAATAAATACATTTGAAGGAGAGAGAAAAAGAGAGTATCCACCAGCAGGACACTTAATTGGCATTATTATGGAGTACATTAGTCGGTTATTACAGTATGCAAGTTCGCATAATGTATGTCCAATTGGTACATAAATATACAAGTGTGCCAAAGGCAAAGTTCGCAGAAAACAAACACAGTTTTATAAATGGGCTATATCTACACGTATGTTATTATACACTTTTATCGCCTGCGAAATAATTCGCACAATGCTGAGAGCAATTCGGCAGTTTTTTGTCGGATCGAGCGAAAGAGAACCAAATAAAGGAGACTGTTATCAAACGAGTTGCAAAGACAAATCAAAAATGCAAAAAAACCGTACGAAGGCGACACGACTGTGTGGCCCCACACAACCACTGTGACGCTATATAACACAATCGGTATAGTCAGAACAAGAACAGCTGCACAGATTATTAAGATGTTTCTTCCAGAATGAAGAGACTGCAGGGTCAACGATGTAGTGACTCCAACAGTAACGTTGTCTCCGCCGATTGAACGCACTTGTGCCGTGATTTGAAGGTGGGTTCGCACGATAGCACAGAATATCCTTGTTGTGGCATATGCAATAACGACAAGAGGAATGGCTAGTGCAACATTGAACATCACCTTGTTTATTGTGGTAAATTCCTGTACTGAAGTACACAGTGATCTCTTCCATGTTGCCTTCAGATGGCTTCCTGTTGTGGCAATCAAACATCCAATCAGCCACGTAACTGCTATTATGATGTAACATCGAGTTTTACTGAGGAGCTGTTCATACTGAAGTGGTCTCACAATAGCGACCATCTTGCACACGGTTACCCAACAGAGACTGTGCAACGACGCAACACTAAACCATCTTAGGCATATCAGATTAATAGCTGGAAGGTGGCGTAACGCGTGAGGAACGGTCGGAATCGCGCCCGAGCACAACAAGGCGCTGATGGGCATCGACGTGATTCCTATGGCCAGGTCAGACAGCGTCAGTGAAACCATGAAGAGGGTCGTGCGATCTTCCCTCAGTTGAGGATATCTGACGATTACAGCGATAACCAGTGAATTTAGGGTGACGTTCAGTATTATCACTATGCTGATCATCGCAGGTTTTATGTCACTGAAGTATAACACATCCATTGCGAAGCAGTTTGAATATAACACACCGAAGGGATTACTTGTTCAAGGGATGTGACGTCACTGACCTGTGGAAGACAATCATATGTTGATCAACGCGTTATCAAATCACAAGTCAAACACATTCCGGTGTATAAATACTAGACATCCTCAAAAGAAATTCTGCTCAGTCAATGCGTAAGGATGATCACAGCTATACGTTTTGTCGTAGTAGAAGAAGTCGCTTTTGTGTCCATGACGCAGAACCCTGCGGATATTCCTCTTTATGTCAGCATATCGATTAAGCATTCACGGGATGTGACGTCATTGACCTTTAGAAGACCATCTCTTGATCATCGCGTGACCCTCATCATCATTTTATATGCACAGCCATTCTCGGTCGCCGCTGTGTAAATGTGGCACTGCGTTGGTTTGTGGCTCATTAATAATAGTTTAGATCCATCGTTAATCTAAATAATTCATTCACTGATTTGCTAGACACGCGCTCTAAGCTGTCGACACGGCATGTTGTGATTGCGTGGTGTCTCACAAACATGACGAATTATTCCTGTAATTGAAAATATGCCTTTTGACATACACCAAATATGTTTCGCCCAATCCTTATATGTTATCTAAGGACGTCTTTTCTGCACGTAGTCTTCATATACAGACGACAGTAGATAGCAGAAGCAATTCGCTCACTGTAAAGAAAAATCGAAAATAACATTGGTAACATGTATGCCAAATATACACTTTAAAAAGAAGAAGGCTCATTTTGTAAGAAGTTGATATTGTAAGAAGTTAAATGTATTACGTTTTGTTTGATTTGCGTTGGTTAGATTGTAATATTTTAAATAACAGCCACATTTTAAATCGGCAAAAGGAGTAAAACCATATTTGCAGTGACAGTGTGCATCAAACGTGTATATAATGATAAACCAATAGCCTAATGATAAAGGAGAAGCTGTCTGCTTTGTACTTCTCCATGTTATAAGAAATCGCTGTGACTTCAAACCGTGGTGAACCACGCTACGAACCAAATAATATGTGAATATAGATCTCGGAAGCAGTGGTGGATACATTTAGGATACACTTACAAAACAAGGTAAGAATATGTATCTCGGAAGCAGCGATGGAACACTTAGGATACACTTGCTAGACAAGGTGTGAATATCGGTCTCGGAAGCGGCGATGGAACACTTAGGATTAACTTACAAAACAAGAAATGAATGTCGGTCTCGAAGCAATGATGGATAAACTTAAGATAAATTTGCACAGGTAACCTTATGGTTTGGTTGTACATAACATTAGGGTCATTCTCCCGAAACGTGAGGTTGTGTCCCAAAACTTTCCACTTAGCATAATATCGTCAAATGAACTCCAGTTCAGTTAAGGTAAGCACCAATATATTCCGCTAAGAAATACCTTTTAGAAAGTATATACATTAATAAACAGTTTTTGAGGCTTTATTATGATGTGACACTGAATATGCCTAATTAATGGGAATATAGCCTTCCCAAGAAATATATTTATGTTCACAAATAAATGTATCACTGTACATATGATTCATAACTATTGCTTGAAAAAAATTCCTACCTTAGTACCCAATATAAAAAAAAATTCCACTAACGCCAACAATTTGTGGAAGACCAGAACCAACAATAATTTGACCCACAGGCTTATTTATTCTATCCTTATGAGATCGTTACCTTGTCGTGGTGGGGTAGCTTGAGTGCCTCCGTGACCCTGCGAGGTATGCCGGTGGAAGTCATGCACTCCTGATAGGGTCACACAAAACGGATTGGTTAAGGGGTGCAGGTCAGACTAAATTGATCTCCTGGCCCTCCAGGTTGGGGGTTGAGCATAGGATTATCAACACTTTCTCGCAAAAAACGGACTGTTAAAGGAATTCGCAAAAGAAACTCAACGGACCCCAGCTACCTAGGTACTTGAGGTACAAAGAAGCCGGTATGACCGATACTAGTAAAAGCCATAACGACGCTAGTAGCGCGAAGACAAATCTACTGGATGCAAACACCAAACTCCAAATTGCGGCCTGGAATGTCAGGACAATGTTCGATACTGTAAAAACAGCACAAGTCATAAATGGGTTAAACATCCTTGGGATTAGTGAGTCCAGACGGACAAGTTTTGGCAGACACGTCACACCGTAGTGGGGGTGGGGCCACCACCTGCACAAAGGTGGGGCCGGGGGGTTTATTCCCCACTTTTGTGTATATCATTGTAAATACTCTAGCTAGCAATATATACATATAATTATGTATGCTTGTCTGCACATAGGTATTTTTCCCTCTTTGTATGCTGTCGCTTTGTTTAAGAGCAGCAAGGGATTTTTGGTAAAGACTTTCTTCGGCAGTTGCTAGCTACAGTAGAAAATATTAATAATGTTAAATCTTATCTGGTATTGTTTACTAATTGATCATACACATCAGCTTAATACCAGGCTGTGCACAATTTGTGGCAGACTTAGTCACTATTAGTGTGTACACAGCGGCAATCCTTGTTGGGTATTAATAAAATTGGATTGCCCGTTACCAACCTACCAAGTAGTTGGTGTATTTATACAAACAGAGAAAGGTCTGCACAAGCGTGTCCCCATTTCATTGTAAACACAAATACACCGGGAGTCGACGGGGTATCGAGCTGCGGAAAACACACGAAACAATCTTGTACTCTGCCAGAGACGACAACCGCCACATTGCATTGCTGTAACATGGGAGAGCATAAGGAGTGGATCAGTGCTGTAACATGGGAGAGCATAAAGAGTGGATCAGTGCTGTAACATGGGAGAGCATAAAGAGTGGATCAATGCTGTAACATGGGAGAGCATAAAGAGTGGATCAGTGCTGTAACATGGGAGAGCATTAAGAGTGGATCAGTGCTGTAACATGGGAGAGCATAAAGAGTGGATCAGTGCTGTAACATTGGAGAGCATAAAGAGTGGATCAGTGCTGTAACATTGGAGAGAATAAAGAGTGTATCAGTGCTGTAACATGGGAGCGCATACAAGAGAGAAAACGACTGAAAACAGCAATCGGCCAAACAAAATCTGAAATATTGAAAGAAAGATTGCAAATACAATACAGTGCGTTGAATAAACTTGTTAAGAAATCAGGCAGAAGTGAAAAAAGAAAGCATTTAGAGGAACTTGCAAACAAAGCTGAAACAGCCGCTTCCAGGCAAGAGATGAGCACTGTGTACAAAATAATGAAACATATTACTAGGTCAACCCCAGTTATGCACAAAGACGGAAAGTTGCTGACCAATGAAAAGGAACAAGAACGAATATGAACATTGCACTTCAATGAAGTGTGACGCTTCCAAAGCGCTGATACGATGGTCCCCAAGCAGAAGGTATGTACACGTAATGCAGATTCGATGATTTCTCTTAACTGACACTACTTTCTGAGCACTAACTGAAGTACCATAATAATGACATAATAATGACAGCAAAATGTCCCTGCTAGTGCAAGACTTTACATTACGAGGTGTTATGCAGTACACTTTGTAATAATAGGGAAATCGCACCGTAACATCATGTAATAAAGTAATGTGAATATTTGTGGTTTTGATCGTTACATTTCATGGATATGGGTGTTATGTTTTGTTTAGAAAGAGGCTCTAACACTCAAGGAGAAGTCACAGCGCTACCGGGATAGGCTCAAATACGACCACGGCCGTAAGGGGGTTGAACGATTTAGGTCAATGACAAGGTTGGCTTGTCTAACCATGGAGGAACAGGCAATTATTCGGGCTCAGTCCAACTTGAGTGTTAATCGATTTTGGGCCATGGATAAGGCTTTGGCAGCTGGATGTAGGAGTGAACCTCATCTTGACCCGAAGCCCGACCTTAAGTCCGAAACTGACCCTCAATCCAGTACAAGGTAATTTGATTTAAACATGTTATACACACACGCGCGCGAGCGCGCACACACACACACACGCACATACACACACAAACACACACACACACACACGCACACACACACACACACACACACACACACACACACACACACACACTATTTACCATTACTCTACTCTCACACAGATATTTCAATTTTCATCACATTTGTAGTAAGTACAATTTAACTACAGCTACACGAATCCTGGGATCCACCGACGGAGGCTGCAGACTATAAACGACCCATGGCTTAGCCGCAAGACCCACAAAGCCAAGCCCCACCCTATGTTAATAGACTCGATTATGTATATTGATATTATGAAACATTTAATCTACCCTATCAAGTTGCAGTAATCGATTCATTATCAGAAACGTAAAAGTTGTACAATGAAGGTAATTATCATTGTTCAAATTCCGTGTGTTATTGAAAAAAAATTGCATCAGAGATTATTAAACAAACCTTGATTTTTTTCCTAGGCGAGTAAAGCTGAAGTTCACAAATAGACGCCCCATGGTCACTCCTGCGCATGCATATTATCGAGACCGATCTAGAGGACGTGCAAACAGAAGATTGTCGCCGCCCGATCCCAGATAAACCAGTACCTACACCGATAAATCGAGCCAGTAAACTTATGGGATCACTGTACCTCGGTTTGGCCAAACAGCTAAGGATACAGCAAGATGTTACATTGGCCGACGTTTCTCTTTTAGAGGCTCGACAAAACCCAAAGATCATCAACAGCGGAAGGCAGCTCTGCACCTCACGCCCTTTGCTCCGAAGAGTGCCGGAGCGTATCGAGGATTGTTGGCAAAAAAAATCGCACACCAACAACAAGAGTTTGATGGAGAGCAGATGGAAAAGGAAAATAATGGAGGTGTTCCTGAAACAGATGGATAACGCAACATGTATGCCATGAAAAAAAGGACAATGTAAAGGTTGGCCGCAAGAAACGACAGATGTATATACTGAAGGACTACCTACATAACTTCTACGAAAAATTCAAGTCGGAATACCCAACAGATACAAGTTTGGCTTTCCTTTGCATGTCGAGACCCAAGAACATCAGGCCGGTCAGTTTTTTTTCCAGAATGACTTGTGTGCCTCTGCCTCAAGCATCAGATTGTCGGGATTGTCGATCACCGTGATCTCGGAAAAATTCGATGAGCGGTACTGCTCGGAGAACTGCTTCGAAACTCTTGATTCTAGTCGGACGATTCCATTCCTAGTATGGCGTCGAATGGAGGTCAAGCCCGGATATAGGAAAATAAGCTATTCGACAGAAGAAGCCAGTGCGGCCCAATTCAATGCAAAGTTCAAGGCACAACTCCCAGTATTCATCAAACACAAGTCCATGGTGAAGAATCAGTATGACCAAGTGCTGGAGTTAAAGTCAAACCTGAAGAGACAGTCATGCACCATCCAAGTGGACTATTCTGAAAATTATACTTGTTCAGAGTATGAGGAGGTTCAATCAGACTACATTAACAAATCGTTCGTCACGCTTCATCCAATGTTATAAAGTGATACATTTACATAATTACATACATAAGGTAACATCTGACATAGTTGTAGTACACGATTTCGGCAAAAAGGAAGTAACAGCAGGATTTCAGCGTAAGTTCGTTTACACTGACTTCGTTGTTTAGTTTACACAGTGTCCTCCGTATTCGCTAGGTGGCAGGCCTTTTCTTTTGTTCGTGCGAGCTTAGTAGGAAACACATAATTGGCAAGTATATTGGCCTAAAATGTTATATTGAACACCAAAACAGCCTTATTCAAGGCTAATGTGGCAATAAGATTAAGTCAAACATTGTTTATGGCGCCGTGCAAACGGCAGGTAAAGGCCACCAGGCATTTAATATGCAACAGTTGTAGCAACTGGGTGGACTTCCTCAAGTCCGGGTGCGAGAAGTCCTGGGCTGAGGTTCAGGCGGATAGTTTTAGTTTTGAGTGTAGGGGATGTACGATGATGAAGGAAATTGAACAGCTGAGGCTGCTCGTTGTGGCAGTGGTGGTAATGGAGCAGATGGTGCGCCAGTAGATGATAAAGTGGGGGAAGACGACGAGAGAGATGGTAGGGAGAGCTCACCTCAGCCTGGGAGGAAGCTAAGGGGAGGTATGGCGACATGTCGTAGGGAGACTGGTCGTAGGGAGACGGAACGTATGGAGAGAGGATGAAAGGAGACGAGAAGAAAGAAATGGGAGGGAAGACAAATGGACCGAAGGAAAGGGGAGTGGGGGAGACAGTATCGAAGGAGTCAGGGGGCAAAACGACGATAGGTAAGGCGATGGGAGTTAGGGAGACGGGAGGGAGGGTGTCAGGGGGAAGGCGATGGGAGTTCAAGTTAGCCAGGCGATGGAAGGGAAAGTTGACAGGTTGATGAGTGAGAGAGAGCCTGATAACAGTCTGCCACCAAGTGACAAGGCTGCAGGACAGAATGTGATGGAGGGGATCCATCGGAAAAGCTATTCCGAGGTAGTGATAGAGGGGTGAGAAAGAGAGCGAGGGTATTTGTGGGGGACTCAATAGTTACGAAGACCGACAGAGTCTTAAACAATTGAGTTTACGTGGTAGTTTGCTTGGCTGCGGCCAAAATAGAAGCGATAACTGAGAGGGTAGAAAACATCGTGGGTTCGGGCAAAGGTGGATCTGTTTTAGTACACGTTGGGACAAATAACGTAGAGAGGGAGGGTACAACTGCCATAGTTAGGAAATACAGGAAATTAGTCAGAACACTAAAGCAGACGCGGGTTGAGCAGGTAATAATGTCAGGGATTTTACCAGTAATAGGAAGGAGGGATCATAGATATCGAAATTGCCGAGGGATTGCAATTAACATGCTAGTCGAGAAGCTATGTAGGGAAGAGAAAGTTAGTTTTTTTGATTTGTGGGGAAGTTTTGTTGGAAGGGCGGATATGTACATGAAGGAAGGGTTTCATCTAACTGGAAAGGTGGTAGCGGTATATCTCAGCAGCACTAGACAGTGGCATGGGTAGCATATCAAATATTTTTGGTAGTAAACATTGTTTAAACTAGAAGCGCAGGGCGGTTAGTTAAAGATGCCTCAAGCAGGACAAGAGGCCACTAGTACAGATAAACCAATAACAGAATGTCTGAAAAACATGTCTGAAGCAGGTCATATATGCGTGTGTTTAAATGCTAGGAGTATAGTAAATAAGAAAAACGAATTAAACATTATGGTAGAAGATATTGACCCTCACATAATTGGTATAACCGAATCATGGGCCAACACAGACATAACAGATGCTGAATTAGGATTGACAGGATACGTAACGTTTAGGAGAGATCGGATAGGAAGAAGGGGAGGGGGAGTTATTTTATGTTAAAGAATCTATGCAGGCTTACGAAATAAAATTAGAAAGCGAGGCAGATTACGATGAAGCTGTTTGGTGCTAAATAGTTTCAGGAAATTTAAAATTAAGTATTGGATTAGTTTACCGAAGTCCAAGCATAAACGTAGAGGATAACACAAAAATACAAAATGCTATAAAGGAAGTTAGTAAAGGGCAATGTATCATAATGGGAGATTTAACCATGGACAAATACAATGGAAATCTCTAGAGAGTACAGGAGGTGATGACCAACAATTTATATTTTTAATTCAGGAGAGCTTCCTTACTAAGCATTTGCTAGAACCAACCAGGGGAGAAAATGTATCAGATATAGTTTTATCATCACAAAAAGAATTAGTGGACAATGTAAAAATACATGAACCATTGGGTAACAGTGACTATAATCAAGTACATTTTGACATCAATGTAAAATCAGAAAGTAAAAATAAAAACATATAGGAGAAACTTCCACAAAGGTAACTATAAAGATATTAGAAAATACTTAGCAAAGCTAGATTGGAATAACATGCTGATGAATAAGACCGCAATTGAATGTTGGAATATTATAAAATATGAAATTAAGAGTATCATCGATAAATTTGATCCCTTGAAAAACCAAGGAAAATGTCTAGAAAGAAACACTTGTCAAAATAAGCTATTAGAAAATTAGTGTTTAAACAAACTATGTGGAGGGTTTATAGGCGTACCAGAAAGGATGAAGACTATGCAAATTACAAAGAGGCACTTAACCTAGCTACAACTGAAATTAGAAAACATAAAAAAACCTTTGAAAAAAATTGGTTAGGTAATATAAAAAATGACAGCAAGAGTTTATATGCTTATGTAAGGAGTAAACAGAAAGTACGAGATAAGGTCGGACCACTGGAAACCAACAGGGGAAACATAATTTCAGACGGGTTTCAAATGGCAGAGGGCCTGAATGAGTATTTCAGCTCAGTTTTTACCACATATCAGCTCACTTCAAGTTCCATTTATTAAATTTGAGGGCAATACATCAGAACATTTAGGGCAGTTATTTGTAACTCCTGAATTATAGCAAAGAAAATTAAGAAGATGAAAGATAATAAATCACCTGGAGTTGATGGGATACCACCAATACTGTTTAAAGAAATTGTTGAGCAAATTAGTATACCATTTGCAAAAGTTTTACTAGAAGAAGGAATAGTTCCTTCAGAATGGAAAGAGGCAAACATTACGCCGCTATTTAAGAAGGGATCGAAGAACAAGCCAGAACATTACAGACCAGTGAGTTTAACATCGTTTGTATGTAAATTACTGGAAACATTAATTAGAGACCACATGGTGGAATTCCTTGTAAAACATAAATTAGTTTAAGTAATATGCATAACGCTGTCCTTTGATGAATATATTAAAGAAGTCGTAAACAGAGCAGCAAAGATGAAAAAAATATTAATAACATTTAACATTTCGTGAAAATTCGTTGCTTTGACAAAGATTATCCCATATATTACAATGAATCCACGCCAAAATCTTTGAAATAATAATACTAAACATTTATTTTATATAATTCCTCAGGAACCTGAACTCACAGGCGCAACAAACCACAATCGTTAAGCACTATATCATGAAGTACATCATGAAGGATTTAGGGTAGGAATTCAAGTTAGAATAAATATCTGTAAGTTAGAATATATAATTGGCAGAAGGTAGCTATATTTTCAGATGATTTTAAAGTGATGTGAAGTTTGCTACAGCACAGCTACCCAGGCAAAGTTTAGTTTTGGGAACAAACACTTGTTGTGAGACAGATGAGCTGAGCTGGGGATATTTGAAAGATGCAGGAGACTAGACAAATAGAGTGACTGTTGCGTAGATAGAGCACAATATGTAAGAGTGGACAATTTAAATTTGAAGAAACCGGAAGCCCGTGTAACTGTTTTAATAGGGGTAGTGACGAAACGAGATACCTTGAATACATCACGTGGAAAGCAGTTTTGGAGTTTAACTAAATCTCTTTTAGCAATGTTGTTTAGCCGTGAGTTGCAGTAGTCAAAGCGGCAACTAAATATTGTATTAGCAGTAGGTTTGTAACGAAGATTTTAATGCAGACCACTTATATGTTAGAAACAGGATTTGCATATATGAGAATAATATGCCGGCGAAAATTGAGGTCGTTGTCAAAGAAACTGCCTAGATTGCGAAATGTATTTAAAAGGAATGTATATCACTACCAAACAATTAATCTGAACAACGGGAAAGTGGTTGCTAAACCTGTTTTGTTGCAGTTTCTTGCAATAGAGATAATGGGTTGTTTTTATGTGAATTGAGTTTCAACGTACTGATGTTTATTTATCTGTAGAATACAGAGACAAGTCAGCATGTTATTTGTATGTTGAGGGACACAAGATGGACTTCACTCGGCTACATAGTGATAGTTAAATAATAAATTGAAAGAAAAATGTTTAGGTTAAAACTTTATTAAAACTATCATCGCTATCAGAGGTCTTCACACATTTATTGGGTAACAAAATAAAAATAAAGTGACATCAGGCCACTCAGTCAATAGTATTTTACTGTGGTGGATAATGTCAACGAGCCAGCACAATACTATTCCGTCATCTCATCTTCATTATATTTTTTTCTTTAAAAATTGTGGATGTATGGATATTTTGGTAGCATCATTTGTTCTATTACAATACACCGTTATTAAGACACTGGTTTTCCTCTGGCTTGTTGACCTTAATTAATTACAGATTTTGTTCCTACCCCTGATGTAATCTACTAGTGAGAAAGACCGCTGTCCACCCTTATAGTAATAATATGCGGTTAGGGAAAGTTGAAGTAAAACTTATATATACACGTGTGTGTTTGTGTGTGTGTGTGTGTGTTTGTGTGTGTGTGTGTGTGTGTGTGTGTGTGTGTGTGTGTGTGTGTGTGTGTGTGTGTGTGTGTGTGTGTGTGTGTGTGTGTGTGTGTGTGTGTGTGTGTGTGTGTGTGTGTGTGTGTGTGTGTGTGTGTGTGTGTGTGTGTGTGTGTGTGTGTGTGTGTGTGTGTGTGTGTGTGTGTGTGTGTCTGTGTGTGAATGTACATCAATTAAATACTGTGACGTGTTAGAATTATCCATGATTGTACACAAGTTGTAAACAATAAATACTGCAATGTGTACCAGCAAGTGAAACTTATATCCGTCCGTTATTGTGTACAACTTACACCATTTAAATTATAGTTGTAAGTTGGACATGCGAAACGGACTGAAAAACGCGGACATATACAGGCAGACAGAATAGCATATCACATTATCATAGTGAAATTATGAAATTATGATATTACAGAACAATATATTATTATGTGCTTCACCTGTTAATATTAGAATCAACGTATCAGTGAATGAAACTGCTATGGTAAGTGGCTTCGCGAAAAATATGTTTGCAAAAGATAATAATGATAACGATGATGATGATGATGATGACGACGATGACGATGACCATGATGATGATCCGTTCAGACCAGGTACAATTAGACGTATCCGAGAATACGACGTCTTGCAGTGGCCCACAGCTCAAAAATCGGATTCGGCGTGGGTGTGCAAACTCTTCCTTAATCGCCATCGATCGTCCGCTCGGTTGCGTAGTTTTGGCCCTTCCCGCCTGCGTAAACAACATCATATCCGGCATCGATCTGGAAATAGACCCCAAATCTACCAAGAGGTACACCAACAACCTGTGTGTCTTCCGCTGTATCGTGGTACACCGAGGATGCGACGTACGAAGTTTGGAACCGGCGGTGAACAAGCTGTACAAGACGTACAACGGAGACGACGTAACTGTAAAGTTTTACCGGGATCACGCCCAATTACCTCTATCGCGTACATACCACATTCAAAATGAACGTGTATGTAGGTACAAGCTTGTAGAGTATGATGACGTTGCAAAGACGACCGCCGAACTTGTCAGACGATCTTTGTGTCACTACCCCGTGACGTTGAATGGCAACCTGCACGAGACGCACCTTTCCTACATCCAAGACATGCGCTTGTACTGCCACTCGTACCGGTGTCGAAATTGCGTGGACTCCATATGAAAATGTGCATCCAAACTGCAGACACACAAATATACGTTTGAAGGGGCGTACGGAGAGAGAGAGAGAGAGAGAGAGAGAGAGAGAGAGAGAGAGAGAGAGAGAGAGATGGAGAGAGAGAGAATAATTTTATGTTCGACTAATATCAAACAAAATAAAATCCAAACATACACATATAGAATGATATAATAATTTAGTCAATGGAGACTCTCATTAAGACATAGCATATGTCGCTAGCGTGATAGCCCCCTTACGTTTAATGTAGAACAAATTAAATTTTAGCTAATTAGCTCGCCTGCCTAAACAAAAAAGTATAATATAATGATAATACAGACGTGATGCAGCAGCTATGCAACACTTGTGAAGTGAAAAAAATACGCCTATACATTCATATATCCTAAAAAAAATCATACAAATAGTATAACATTGAAAAACGTAATGCAAGTTATTTTTGATATAGTTTCATGATTTGTTATGCGTTTTGGAGGGACACGCTTTTGGAAAGTAGTTTTGTTTTGCATAAATGAAGAACCTATGCAGACTATGTGTGCGACATTTATCGTTAATTACATTCGGAGTGTCATTTAGGATATACACTAAATTTATTCGAATGCATCTCTTTGTATATTCATAATTAGTTCTTGAAATTACAAAATTGTTTTTGTGCCTTGTGTGGTGGCTATGATAGATAAATATGCATTTCAGAATGATAGATAAATATGTATTTCAGAATGATAGATAAATATGTATTTCAGAATGATAGATAAATATGTATTTCAGAATGATAGATAAATATGTATTTCAGAATGATAGATAAATATGTATTTCAGAATGATAGATAAATATGTATTTCAGAATGATAGATAAATATGTATTTCAGAATGATAGATAAATATGTATTTCAGAATGATAGATAAATATGTATTTCAGAATGATAGATAAATATGTATTTCAGAATGATAGATAAATTTGTATTTCAGAATGATAGATAAATATGTATTTCAGAATGATAGATAAATATGTATTTCAGAATGATAGATAAATATGTATTTCAGAATGATAGATAAATATGTATTTCAGAATGATAGATAAATATGTATTTCAGAATGATAGATAAATATGTATTTCAGAATGATAGATAAATATGTATTTCAGAATGATAGATAAATATGTATTTCAGAATGATAGATAAATATGTATTTCAGAATGATAGATAAAGGACATGGCCTGAACATACTCTGTTGTTGTTTATATCCGTATAATTTCAAATGCTGTTTTTGTAAATGTCTTCTATTTTACAAATTTAGTTCTTTAAAAATAAGTTCAGTATGGGCGTTGTACTTACTTCGAGTGATTGCTCTTATAGCTTTTTTTATTTTGTAAATCCGATCAAACTGGTAACCCCAAGCTAATATAGCATAATGTATGTGTGACGATATAAGATAATTGTATATAGCTAACATTCTATTTTGCAGTAGTATGTTTTTCAACTTATTCATAATACCGATAGATTTTGATAATTTATTTGCTAATTTATTTATGTGGCTCTTCCAATTTAAGTATTTATTAATTGTGATGCCAAGAAATATGAACTCTTCTACGCATTCCAATTCTGATCCATCAATATGCAAAGTTGGCAGTCGTATCTTTTTCTGCGGTATACAGAAGACCATTAACTTAGATGTGTTTACATTTAACGATAAATTGTTAAGAGGGGCCCTAAGATTGACCCCTGTGGAACTCCGGTAGTGACATGACCTAAATCATATTTGACGTTGTCATATTCCACATACTGTGTACGTTTAGATAAATAACTTTTTAATAATTGCAAAGCTGTTGCATTTAGACCGCAGTATTTTAATTTATATAACAGGATTTCCTGATCAAGTGTATCGAAAGCTTTGGATAAGTGAAGGTAAATGTTAACTGGGGATTCTCCTTTATCCAGGTTCTGCAGTGTCCTGTCAATTAGTTCAAGAGCAGCAAGTTCAGTGGAGTGCTGTTTCCTGAAGCCGTATTGGCTGCTGTAATATAGCTGATTAGAATGAAAGTGTCCTGTCAGTTAGTTCAAGAGCAGCACGTTCAGTGGAGTGCTGTTTCCTGAAGCCGTATTGGCTGCTGTAATATAGCTGATTAGAATGAAAGTGTCCTGTCAGTTAGTTCAAGAGCAGCACGTTCAGTGGAGTGCTGTTTCCTGAAGCCGTATTGGCTGCTGTAATATAGCTGATTAGAATGAAAGTGTCCTGTCAGTTAGTTCAAGAGCAGCACGTTCAGTGGAGTGCTGTTTCCTGAAGCCGTATTGGCTGCTATAATATAGCTGGTTAGAATGAAAGTGGTCATGAAGTTGATTAAAGATGACGCGTTTGAAACATTTTGAGATGGCAGGTAAGATTGATATGGGTCTGTAATTGTTGAGAATGGTATTGTCATTTTTTTATGAAGTGGTATAACTTTTCAAGTTTCAATTTGTGTGGAAATATGCGGGAAATATGCTAACATTTGTATAATTATTAAAGAAATTGGTTTGTGTATATCCGCCTTTATAGTTTTCAAAAGCTTAACTGAAATATCAACAATATTGCAACTTAATTTAGGCTGTAGCATATCAATTGTTTTAAGGACAGTTTCTTCGTCAACAGGTTTAAATTGAACGCCATGCCTACTTGGATCTTTTTAGATAGTTGTTGTAGGTAGGGTTTACATTTTAAATTTTATTTGCTAATTTCAAACCAGTGCTAGTGAAGAAGTCGTTAAATTTGTTTGCAATAATTGTTTTCGCTGACTAGTTTTGTCAATAATCTCTTTGAATGTTGACCATGTTTTATTTGTATCGTTTCTACATTTTTAAAAACTGGATTGACAAAATGTTTTTTTCGCAAGGTTAATGCTTTTCTTAAGTGTATTGTTGTATTTGCGTAGGTTGGTTTTAAGACTGTCGTACAGTATTGATTCAATTGGCATTTCTTTAAGTCGTTTGTACATTTGATATCTAATATAGATCGATCTCACTATAGCACTAGTAATCCAGTTTGATGTTTTATGTCTATGTTTGTTATATATTTTAATTTTTTTAGGTAAATATGCATTTTTACACCGTTGGATAACATTACCCTGAGTGTTATAATGGTCATTTAGATCGGACATCCGATCACTGTTTAATTTCTGAATTATGTTGGATGAAACGATAGCCGTTTTGAAATTGATAATAGAGTTTAAATCATATGAATTTGATTTGATAAATTTAGGCACATATGTATGAATATGTATGTGGTCAAGGATGGTGAAGTATGGCTGATGATCAGAAATACAGTTTGTTAAGATACCCGTTGAATAGTTGTCCTGATTTCCTGAAAGTTTGTATAGCAAATTATCCAGAAATGTACAATTTGGTGCAGAAAATCTAGTTGGCAGCGTGATTACTGGATAGAAACCTTGTGCGAGGACAGTATCTAAATATTCACATAATAATGGTTTTCGTTAATTTGTTAGTAAGTTTATATTATAGTCACCGGCAATAACTACATCACATTTGGACTTTTGAAATGATTTGAAAGTAATAATGATTTCATCTATAAAAGTGCGGTAATTTTCTTTTATATATCTCTGGGTGGTCAGTAAACATTTCCATGTACTACCTTTTTCTGTGATTTGTTTCCAGATACTTCAATAAATTAACTTGCCCATATTTCAGAGTATTTATGCAGAGATAATAATGTATAGTTATATTTGTCACTTAGGTATATAGCAAGACCTCAGTGCGTCGTGCAGATGTTGCCTTGTGAAATCAAGTTGTAACCATCTAATCTAAGCAAGGATGTATCAGAATTATTGGACAACCATGTTTCCTGGAGACATATAGCACCAAGGAAACAGTGATTATATTTTAACTTTTCCACAAGTATTTTGATTTCGTAAATTTTTGCATTGAGACTTTGACAATTAAGGCTTAAAATTGTGAAACTTTTGCCTTTCGTTTTGAGTTGATCAATTCATTCGTCATCTCCAATATATGTGTTTGAATGTCATGGGTTCTTGGTCCAAGGAATCACCGTTGTCGTTGTTTAACACATGATTGAGATAATTTGCTCGTAAACCTCCTAAAATGCTCAGGAAACGATCGTTGGTCGAATTTTTTCGGCGTATTATTTTAAAACATATAATGCTGTAACATTATCCTATAGCACGTTGTTGTATTTGTAACTTTGCCTTTCATACATAATATTTTTTTTCATTTGAAAGAACACAAGTAAATAATTGAATAGTTATATGACGTATGTCGAATATGCACATTGTCACATATAAATTGAACATATTTTTCACAGTGATTTTCAACAAACATAGGTATATAAAACAAAAATTCAGCTTGTGTGATATCTTACACACACTAAAAGAATAGTCAATTTGTTCAAATCCGGGAAGTACGATTTCAATTCCATCAAACAGTTCCTATTCATCCACTTCATCAACGCCGATACATCGGAAGAAGAAGAAGACGAAGACGTTATCCGACCCTTTTCGTCGTCAAATGAAAGAAAACGTCTTTCGACGAATCAACTGAAATTCCTAGACATGAATTACATTGCCCCGGGGTTCAACTACGATAAGTGTCTCAAAGGGTACGGATACGTCATGAAAGGTCATTTGGACTGTTTGGAGAAACTCGTCGACATTATGTTTCCACTGAAAGAAGCTTGCGATGTTCGATTGAAAAACGAAGGTATTTCCGAAGAGTATAACGCTAGTTGCGAAAAAGCGTGGCGCAATAACGGAATGACGACTTTGCGAGACTTTCTCGTCACGTCCGACAACAGAGACGTGGTACCTTTTTGCAAGCCATCCGCAAACAGTTCGCCCTCTATAAGCAGCGCGGTTTCGACATGTTCAAACGAGCTATTAGCGTACCCGGATTGAATTTGCTCTCCTGTTTTAAAGACCTACCGGAAAAGACCTACTTTACAATCTTCAACGAGAAGAACAACGACTTTCACCCGCTTGTGAAAGACGTTGTTGTGGGCAGTCCTTTGGTAGGCTTTCAAAAATACCTCGAGATAGGGGTCACCAAGATACGTCAGAACAAGTACGGGGAGACCGCTCGACCGTGTCGATCGCTCGTTGGTTACGACAACAACGATCTTTCCCTGTGGTCTCCTGTGCAAGACATGCCGACGGGATGGTACTCGCGTCAACGCGAAGAGAGCGAGTTTCGTCCCGAATTGGTCTCTGATGCACGATATGATGACGGGATGATACACGCGTTGACGTGATGAGAGCGAGTTTCGTCCCGAATCGGGGCAGCTACACGGACAGATGACCGTGAAATGGTTGACGTGGGAAGCCGAACGGACGGGACTCTCTATCTGGCATCAGGTCAGTGGTCGGAAGAAGACAACTGGTAAACGTTCGGTGGACTGGTGCAAAACGAAGACGGCGTATCAGTTCCAGGGTTGTTACTACCACGATAGCCCGCTCACCCGACGGGAAACCCATGGCCCAACTTTTCGCCGAGACTCGAAAGAACACCGCATGCCTGCGTTAAACTGTCAAGGTCATTGAGCTGTGGGAATGTCAGTGTAAAGACATAAGAACAGAATTGGCCTGGAAAGGTGTCTAGACGCCGCGTTTCCTCGTCGACAACATGTGAAATGGAAGATGACGGAACAGCAAATATTGACCGACGTGCTTGCAGGTAATCTGTTCGGAATGATCGAGTTCGACTTTATTAAACATCCGTAAGTCCATCGTCTCTTCGTCATAAAAACCTTTCGCGTGTTATTGATAAATCCGTAAGCTTGCGATCTCTCGTCACACGCTGCCCTCTTGTATCGCGCTTGTTGTTCAATAAAACAAGTGTGCACACATTCCAAGGTATTTGTCGAATAGTCCCCAGCGCATTATTTATTTCCCTTTAGAAACACGACAATCCACGATTTTTCATTAGACGAAAGAGCAAAAACACGGTAAGGCGTTCCAATCCCAGACTGCTCGGAGCAGTGCTTAGTTCCTGTTTTACTCGCCAGGCAAAGAGGAGTGAATGAGCGATATTATAATACCCTAATCCACAAATAAGCTTTCAGTTTACCATATTGACTGAATCACCACCTAATCCTTCTGTTAGTCGCCAGGTGATGAGTGCGTTAGCGATATGGAAGTTCTTTCTAGATACTTCCATACAGGGATGGCTACCCGGGTTTTTCCCAATTAGCGATTTTAGTAACCACGGAAATGGTGCCATATTTGGGTCCATAGATGGACACAGTAACAACTGTTATGGCTTTTGGACTTCCGGAAACGGGTGATAATAACAGGCAAAACGTAACGAGGCGACCGCCAGCTATTCAACAATAATCAACGGAACAAAGAAATAAACTGTGTCAGTGAAACATGAAACATTGTTTATTTAACATGTTGCAGAACAATAAAAAAGGATTACCTTGGAAACGAAATAAATCATATTGGATTAGCTTGGCTATTATCACTACCAAAGATACCTATCCTCCGAAAGAGATAACTTGGTAGTTCTTAAGTGTCTGTCATGGTAACAATATTTACCAAATTCCAAGATGCACAACATCACAGCAGAAAAATTTCAAACTATGCACTGATGCTTGGTGCTGCCAATTAATATCGTCCATTATTTGCTGCATTCGCGTTTCCTCTGTTTCAGTACGTAGCTCGCTTAGCTAATAATGAGAAACTTTCCAGTTTAGGACCTCGTCCTTAAGATCTTACATCTGACAAATGCTAAATGGGATTACTTTCTTATCTTTTGATTTTAGAAACGCTGGTCACTAATATATTAGTCTTCATTAGACCTCCGGTTTGGGGTCCAGCTCAGTTGAAGGTTTGTTCAAATTATTGGCGTGTGCGTGCGTGCATGCGCGCATGCGTGCGAGTGTATAATAAATATATTGTTAAATAACAATTACACCGTACAATGATATTGATTAATAATGCACAGACAAAATACATTACACGTTGGTATTAATGATAATAATATACAGTAGGCCTACGTTTGCCGATCAAAACCGAGCCTGGTTTGTGGTATAAATTGTGGAAATAGTAGGGGTGCAAAACATACTCGTGTCCCCCACCCACCCAATATATTGGGAGAGGGCGGCCCCAAGGCGCCTGTTTAGTATGTCTATGATTACAGGTGTCAACGTTACCACTTTCTGGCGGGAAATACGGCTTCCCCAGGCCCCGCTTCCCTCATATTTTGGGCCGCTTTTTGCAAATTTAAAAAAACAAATGATTCACTGACAAATAGACGTAATTGTTGCACACGAGGCCATTCTAGGCACATGGTGATGTCACGTATTATCTCCCGTGCGTCGACCGTGAAAAAGAACGACACATCAAGATGGCGACCTGTAAAAATAACGCGTTAAAAACGAGGATACTCGCTGAAAACCGACAAATTTGGGGTAGAAGAGGGTGTTTCCCGCTTTCCATTAGCATTTTCCCGCTTTTTCATGAACGTATGTTGACACCTATGTATGACATATGTATTGCATGAGCGTTCAGATATTGATAATACGTTAAACACAGCTAAGTGGTTTGTATCTTGTATCAAACTGCAAATCCTGCTTGTAGTTTTTGTCTTCACACACACACACACACATATATATATATATATATATATATATATATATATATATATATATATATATATATATATATATATATATATATATATATATATATATATATATATATATATATATATATATATATATATATATATATATATATATATATATATATATATATATATATATATATATATATATATATATATAATATATATATTTTCCATGTTGGCTAATCGACAGCTACTCACAATATTTTGTTTGCCAAGTTGACACAAATCACGCGGACTGATTTATATATAATAATATAATATATATATTTATACATTTTCACACATACATATTATATATATATATATATACATATTCACAAGAGTTTAGATTACATCATTACCAGTTTGTAAAACCACCACATGAATATGGCACTATCCAAGGCTCTGCAGCCCGTTTCTATTTTCTTCTGATAATCACCCAAGAGACAAAAGCAACAGTTAAACAATAATGACTGATTTGGCCTACTCTTTTGGCCTATTCTGCGCGACCTCTGGGTACCCTGCACCAGGACCGCCTCAATGCATTGGTGCTTCTCCATGTACATAAGAACATCAAACTCGACATCCAAGCTATTATTGACAAGTACCAATGGAAGATTCCAAGAAGGATGCTTTTCATTAATCCTCTCAGCGCCCATTGAACTGCTACTGAAAGTGCACACTAAACATACATACATACGTACAATACACTAATAAATTAAAGGTTTCACAGTTTTCCTTTGATTAGTATGATGATAACATTATACACGGTGGTTCACAAATCATCCACCTGAGCATACTTGCATCACGTAATGGCCCGGAAAACACCATGCCAAGAATATCAAATACATACCCTGCGCCCCCCTCCACCTATTTGTCAAATCCTTATGCACCTGTCAAGAGAAATTATGTTTTTATAATTATATATCAGAGGAGTACATATGGGGAATCCAAATGATGTCACCGTGGTGCCCTTGAAAATTTTTCAAAGTATGCAAATTAGGGTCGCCAATAAAGGAAATAAATTGTTCTTCAATGTATCGGTAATTAGTGACAATAACGCCAGGGTCAGGCATTTAGATGGTGCCATCCAAAAAGTGACTTGCAAGTTCTTAAATACAATTCTTAAATGCAAATCAATCAACGAATTAACGAAAAAAAATTATCAAATCCTTTGAAATATATATGATTGACCCGATACATACATAATGTACTTTACTGCAATATGTGAAAACTTTCAGCGTCCTTGCAAAGCTGTCACAAGTCAAGTGTCGCGCCTCTTCGCTCTCTACACCTGTGGCAGCAACTCATCTTTTCTCATTTTCACAGTTAGTCTCTCATGGATAAGAACATAATAATGTGTAAACGAGCTGCACGACTGTGCCGAACGACATCATGGCTTGTCTGATTACTAGCCACATTTGATCAATTCAATGATCTCAGGTGGGGCGAGAGTGACATTAGATGACAATGAGATTGGCGTTAATGATTTGGTTGCTTCATCACATGTCCATCCTAACTTTCAGTATATTTCTGGAAACTGATGACATTGTTACAACCTTGGACAAAGCAGCATTACATTAAGTTGGCCAGATTCTTTCAAACGACTACATTCGTGCCGTACCAAATTGTTTTTGGGAATGGCGACGCTAATTTGCATAGTTGGAAAAATGCTCAAGGATGCCAGATTGTACAGCTCAAAGGTAAATAAACTGCAAAAACGGGTATTATCTACATATTGTTAAACATAGCAGGTTGAAGTAGGCTGGATATATAGACATATTGGAAGGTCGAACGATTGACGAAGAAAGCGGATGTGCTCAGAGTGGACGGCAGAACGAGAAGAGGAAGACCGAGAGTGAGATGGGGGGACACTGTGAAGAGATATTTGGCAGGAGTGGAATGGGAGTGGAGAACGAGAGCGAGGGATGAGGGATTGGACACGGAAGTGAAACGGGATCAGTGGTGAAAGGAGAAGAAAAACATAAATCGACGCCCAGTATCTGTTCCAACCTCACCCTGGATTTCATGGATAATAACTCTTTGTGGAATAGTTGCTTATAAAATATACTCAACGTGCCTTTCTGGTCCCATAAGAGGTGTTTGAGGGGAGGGAGGGAGGGAGGGAGGGAGGGAGAAATCGAGTAGGAAGACAATAATAAATCGGGGAAGGAAGAGGATGAGAAGGAATGAAGGAAGAGGAACATGGTGGTATAAGGAAGATTGTGGGAAGACAAAGACGAGGAAGAGTAAAGGAGAAGGGTGGAGGAGGAGGAGACCAGTTTACGCAGCGGCGCCATCTAACAGCGACAATTGATGCGCGTCAATGGGACGACAGCGTAAGGTCAGGAAGACGACTGTTCGCAGTAGCTTGTTTTGGTAGAGATAAATAACTGGACAGACGACTCCGTGAAACAGCAATCCCCACGAACCAATCCTCATGCATGCACTACATTGAAACCCATGATAAACACTCGCTAAGTTCAATAGCTCTATGAGAAGAATGAAGCCAACAAAGGCGATAACTATTACACCGCATTTCTTCGCGGCGGCAAATGCCTTCTGACGGCTCTCTTTAGCGGCAAGTTCGGCATTCTGGGCGGGCCCTACGGTCTTCGACATCTTTACGACAACGTAAAATATATAACTGTAGATGGCAGACATTATGAGGAGCGGCCCTAAAATCAACGGAAAAAATGCACTGTACAAATGGAACGACCGGTCGATTAGTTTATGGTAGGAACATTTACCGTTATTGTTCCAACCGTTATTAAAACCGGCAACCGGCAAAAAACAAAAGATGGTTTCGACAATCCATAGCATTGCTAACGACTTAAATATTCTCGACTTTGAGCAGTATTGCGCTTGCTTAAATGGCCACCTTATTGCAAGGAAACGTTCCACAGCAATAACAAGTAAGGTTGACACGGTCAGAAGTATGGGCAATAGTGTCAAGGACACTACCATCAAACATCCGTAGTAATTGTGCGGATAGCCATGGTAGATCAAGCCACTGAATGGAACGTTGAAGAGAACAAACAACATATCTGCGATTGCGAGAAAAATTAACAGAATATTAGATGTACGGCTCCTCAACTGGAGGCATCTGGTGAATGCTAGGAGAATCAGACCATTTGCAACCATCGAAAATACTGCCAACAGCGATCCGATGATTCTGCTGATAATTTTTAACGTTGCATTATTTGGGATCTCGCCTCCTGAAACTGCCATCGTTAACGTCTCGTTCTGTGAGAGGCGGATTGACGGGTTCTTGTAGTTTTGTGTGACGATGGAAGTCTTCTCTGTTTCAGAGATACACTAGATCAATGGATTCTTCAGGGCAGGCTACCTACAACCAAAGCAGACGTTACGCTACGGCCCGAACGATACTGCTTTAAAACTGCGTTACAATTACTTCACATACATTTTAAATTAAACACTTCCTTTCCATACGGGTCTCTCTCGGGTCTCTTCCTTCCTTCCTCCCTACCTCCCTTCTATTCTTCATCCCAATATATATATATATATATATATATATATATATATATATATATATATATATATATATATATATATATATATATATATATATATATATATATATATATATATATATTATATATATATATATATATATATATATATATATATATATATATATGATACAAATTTGCTTATTCGAATATAAAATGATAAATATTATTATATATTAGATTATACATATATATATATATATATATATATATATATATATATATATATATATATATATATATATATATATATATATATATATATATATATATATATATATATATATATATATAATCATACGCATTTTATATTTGAATAAGCATTGGTATTATTTTGACCGTTTAATGTGTTCGTACGGGAGTGCGCATAAAGGACAACACACATACACACTTGTTATGCAATGCAATGAGTAGCCACGCGAAATTACAAGTAGCCTAACGCAAATTATGTATACCTTTAATGTTGAACGGTATGTGGCGCTGGTGTAGACGGCTCCTTCTTCCAATTCACGCGTCTGCAGCGTTGTTCACGCCCGCCTAAACCGAAAATAATGTTACTCAGTTTAAGTATAAAGGCAGTTTTAAACGAGCGAGTAATTGTAGAATTGGTCGGCTGACACGGTGTCGCGTGTTATCGCGGTGCAAGAATTTGTCGTGTAAACACCCTCGCGAGACAGACTAACGTATGGAGCCCAAATTCCGTCGTATTGATTTAATGCTCCCCTGATGCGCGCACCTCGCTAGCAGCCGACACCAAATTAGACGCTGTATGTTTTCTATTGTTTTGTGTGGTTTTCTATTAAAATGGGTGCCGCTTAATTAAGCAAGTTACAATCCAAAGTTAAACACCCCGAAAGGTGCCTCATTTAGTCTTGTATACATGTGTATCCTCACCCGTTGATGTTGTTTATAAAATAATTCTGAACGTTATTAGGTGAACTAATGTATTCTGTTCATTTCGCTACTGCCCATTAGAGGTATCCTCGTCGGTGAAATGTGTGGATCATTCATTATAACTAAGAAAAAAGTCACACACACACACACACACACACACACACACACACACACACACCTATGACAGAATTGGGACGTCTACTAAGCAACGCCTGACGTAACTGAGTCACCCCTTTTTACAATGTGCCCCTAATTCCGTCATAGTTTTCCTAAATTCGCCACAAGCTAGGCCTACAATAAAAACGTGTATGCAGTGATTAATGCAGTGATTAATATTATTTCTACAGTTAGGATATTAAAAAAGAGACACCCTACTACAAAAAAATCCTACGATGGAATTGAGACATCCTGACGGAATGTTATCACCCAACGTGACGAAATTGAGACACCCATGTCCTAATTCCAACACCTTCAACTTAAAAATTAAGACAAGAATAACTTTCATATTTTGCACACAAAAAGTAGTATACTTTAATTTGAAAAAAAGAAATGTGGTTTTGATATGAAAAAAGTAATGGTTCAAATGGCTATGGGCAATAAGTGATATGGGTAAAACTAAGAAATATGAAGAAATTAGGGCACCATAAGTTAGTGGGACTAATTTGTGGCTACGATTGTGTCCTTTGAATGTTGGCTGGTCCCAGTTTAACCGACTGTCGCAGTTTGACCGATTTTGAAGCAGTGGTCAGTCAGCGACCGAGATCATGTGCACTCGTAGTGACCTTTCATCAAAGCTCAAAGCGCGAGTTAATATCTTGGTTGGAGTGTCTATGTACACGTCGCTCGACTAAATGTATACACCATTTAGTTGCGTATTGTCACGTGACACCACGCCGCCCGACCAACTGGGACAATTGTGCTAACTTATGTGCCTGGGGTGGAGTTTCTGATCCACCGTTTTGTCTATTGGCATGTGTTTTTGCAACACCAATAGCCAATATTTGTGATACCACTTGAGTAGTATTTCCTTTAGTGGCGGCCCTATTGGTTAGTGCTTGCAACTCCATGTGGAGACTTGCTAACTTGCACAAATGCACCCATTATTTCCCGTGACTGACACACTCAGTATATAAATAAATATTACATAATAGGTTAGGTTCCAAGACTGTTAAGCCAGGGTGGGTATAGGAGGATAAGCTCTCACTACTTATAAAATGCCCCAACAGCCTGCGTCTCGTAAAGCCTCCGACAGTCCAGTCCAGCTCCTGGCCTTCTTGCGGCAGAACTGTTTTTACTGACAGGAGAAGGGGCAAAGGCGGATATCGGGCGCCTTAAAACCAGAAGCTTCGGGCAGATGGGGCTCGTTAATACTGACTTTTCGCCCGTCTAGGAGAAGGTAAACTCTTATTTCAAACCTCCGCTGCCTTGCGGCTATACCCTCTCATGGGGAAGGCTAGGGGAGTAAACCCTACACAAATCCGGAGTGGAGCCCCGAAGACGGTCTGGTGATCACGTTGTCACTTTTCCGACAGCTCCTGCAGCCAAGCTGGTGCCAAACGTCATGCTTCGCATTCCTTTGGATCCCACCGGTAAGGCCGATATAGGGACTCTGATGACTGGGCAACCCAGGATCTCGTACACTCTTGCCCAGGCTTGCGCCCTGGAGAGGCTACTCCAGCCTCACTTCAGAGTGTGACAACGGGGCCCATCAGCATCGTCTCTTCGAGACTACGCTCTGCCTACTACTACATAATAATAATTATATGTGTGTGTGTGTGTGTGTGTATATATATATATATATATATATATATATATATATATATATATATATATATATATATATATATATATATATATATATATATATATATATATATATATATATATATATATATATAATAACCATACTTTATGTGAGAAAAACTAGTTTTAACTTATGAATATGATCGTGTCCTACATATCAAAAACTATGAAACATGGCTCAACTAACACTGCCTTCCCCTGTGCCTATATGTTAAATGATTGTAAACGAAAAACATACCTGTTTTGTTGCCACTTATGCGACGTTTATTTCGACCGGACAGAAATGTCTTCGTGGAGACGTCTATGCGTCGTGATGTGCTTGCATGAGAATGGAAACGGCAGCATATATACGTCAGTTAAAGCAGTCGTACGTGGGCTTGCCGCGAAACAATGACATGTAATCTCATCCTAGTTGTTGATGCCATTCTATTCTTAGTCATGAATACATTAAGACACGTGGCGGTTGTTGTGTATGGCAGAAAGTTGCGCTCATTAGTCTACACACAGAACACTGCTGCTGTTGGCGCTCATCTACACGATTGTCGTATTCCGTTTGAATCTAAATTCCTTCGCGTCGTTGTGCAATGTGATATGTGTAAACCTTGTCGCATATTGCTTGCGCTTGGGAAATATAAGAGAGGCGAGGCAAGGACCTCAACCACCTGTTTTGGGGTCAGACTTTCATCTCCCACAAGTCTTTAGGGCCAACGTCCTACGTCCCGTTTGAGTGAGGCCGGCGTACACAGAACCAACCTAAAGTCTTATATAAACGATCTCTCCTGGCAGAAAGAGGATTATTTTAGCAAAGAAAAGTCAAAATATGTTACAAGTTGAGTATGTATAGGTGTACAGGAATAGGTGTCTACAAATCTAGTATTATTTGGTGAGCGAATATTGCCAAACTATGACCCTCGTGACGTAGGGTTATCTAACAGCATGACGCAGCCCAAGAATTAAGATGCTATGTGTTAAACATTATATTTTCCTAGTAAACCATTGACGTGATATTCACTTGCAAATGGTTACGCTTTGACTTTTGGTTCGCATTAAGAGATCATTATTATACTAACTAGCCAACATTGCAGATACCCCTCCAAAAAAAGTGGCAATAGAAGCACGAAAGCATAACAATTAAGCTGAGAAATATCAGTATTACTGTGGTTTGGTTATATTTCATACGCACGTAATACCGTAGTTCGCATGTCCGCGCGCACGCTGAAATTCGGATATCTGTTCCCTACTGGTGTCATGTTGGGACTTTGGGCATCCCTTTTTCCATGGCCTGGATTCGACCATGGATATCTCTAGAAATTTCAACGTAATCACTGTCAGTCATAACCAGTGCAGAGACGCCTTGTTTTGTATAACGTAAATGTGGACAAACGAAGAAAGGACGCATGACGTCGTCAACAATTGTACGTAATAACTACGAAGGGTAATTCGATTTTTGATGAAAGAGTAATAGTGGGCGAATTATCGATAAAAGAGTAATAGTGGGTGAATTTTCAATAAAAGAGTAATAGTGGGTGAATTTTCGATAAAAGAGTAATAGTGGGTGAATTTCGAAAAAAATACAAATGGCTGAGAACGAAGCTGCCGACTTCACTATTTCAAACATTTGGTTCTCCGCTATTTTATACATTTTTAAACTTTACAGTGTTTTTGTTTTAAATCAGTGTTACGTAATATAATATTTAAATGGGCTGTTTTATGTTGACCGCAACGTCAGTGTCAAGATAAGTATTCTTACATTCAGTTTTATACTTCGACAGTTATGCGTTAACTGTCTACTTTTATTATCGCCCATTCTTGTCGCCGGCACAACACATTTTCGTTGCTTTGGTATTTTTTAAATTAAACATTATAATTGTATGCTCTTAATATATTTGCTTCTATTGTGTAATATTTTAATTATTCAGCACGCGATTATGCACTTATAACTCCGAGTTAACATCTAATAGGCCTAGGAATCATAATTTAGTGATCAGAGTCGGTCCTGGTCAACATTTCTAATTAAATAAATTAGTCTTGATCCTAGAATTGTGACTTCTTTCCCAGCAGCTGCACTTAGCCTTACTCATCACTGAGCATATAATAATGTATTTTCTCTTCGTGCTGGTCATTTGTTTATTATCTTTGTCTACATTGTTTAAAGAAAAATGCTATTATTCTGAGGAAGATATATACAATACATACAGACACTTTGAAATATTCATCAACAATAGTAAACGAATTAGCTTTTCACGAACGTCACCTTTACATCTTTCTTGTCTTGGACTATGTACACACAGAAAATGGTCTACAAAATCTGGTTGTAACCCATCATTTAGACTGTCTATTATCCTCCTTCTTGCTGGTGATGTCTCAATAAATCCTGGACCAAAAACATTTCAAAACATGCGCTTTGCCACTACTAATGTGCGATATGTACGTCATGAATCTGCTGCCCTTTCTGATCTGATATTATCTAAACACATAGACATTTTAGCTTTGACAGAAACATGGCTATTAGCATGTGATACATCAGCCTGTCTTGCCGATATTTGTCCATATGGTTTTTGCCTATACCATCACCCCCGTCGTTCAGGTAGGGGTGGTGGAGTCGCATTTCTTGTGCCTGACATATATAAAGTAGAAATTATTCATACATCTCAATACGAAAGTTTTGAGGTAATATGTATTGTTATAAAACATTCATCCTTATCTGCAAATTTTATATGCATCTACCGTCCTCCTGCAAGCACAAATACATTCTTTGATGAATTTCCAGATTTCCATGAAACCACCTTACAATTCCAATTTACATGTTTGGAGATTTCAATATCCACCATATCTACCATGTCCAAATACTAGATCATTCATGGATGTCCTTCAAACATCTGCATTACATCAACACGTCATTTCCTACACATGTTCATGGTCATTGGCTCGACCTGTTTATTACTAGATCTGCTTGCACTAACATTAAAGCAATATTCCCTACCGATGGTTTATCAGATCACCATTGTGTCATTATTGATTTGTGGTTGCAAGTTGGCTCAAGATCTAGAAAACAAATTATCACATTTCGACCAATAAATAAAATTAACATAAATACCCTTCATGACGATCTAGCAAATTGTCATATTTTGATCAAACGTAAATCTACACTATGCGAGCTTGTTAATCAGTAAAATGAAACATTAAGTAAAGTTCTGGATAACATGCTCCGAAACAAACCAAAAGTGTACAAGTTCGCCCTCCATAACCATGGATGTATAATGATATAACTGTAGCAAAACGTCGTCGTCGATATCTTGAAAGAATTTGGCGACGAACTCGTTCTCCAGTTGATCGATCCCGTTATACTAAACAACTACATATATGCAATCACATGATGTCAAAAGCAAAGTCTGATTACCATACACTTTTTATCACAACAAATTCTGAAAACCCTCGCCAGATGTGGAAATCCGTTAACACAATTCTACATCGGCAGATGTTAAAAGCACTGCCTGAACATTCTTCATTGGATACATTGTGTAATTTTGTTTCAAAATACTTTACAGATAAGATTGCTCGTAGTCGATCAAAATGTGTCATTAGTGATAACGACTACGTTTTCCCTGAACCACCACTTTCTGAAAAAAACACTACAGAGTTTCACACCTGCAACTACTAATGAAGTTCTCATCATTATTAAAAAATATCCTAACAAATCGTGTGATGTTGACCCATTTCCAACACTTCTACTAAAAAGCTGTATGGATCAACTCATCTTTCCCATTACTACTATCATATGGAGTTGTTCCACAGGATTTCAAACAAACTCTTGTAAATCCTCTTATTAAAAAAACAAACTTTGTGCAAAAATGACCTAAGGAATTATCGTCCTATCTCTAATCTCAGTTTTCTGTCAAAAATATTGGAAAAAGTAGTTGCTAATCGCCTTCATGAACATATTTACAACCATCACTTATCAAATGATCTACAGTCTGCATATAAACGATTCCACTCTACCGAAACTTTACTTGATCTCTCAGCTGCTTTCGATACAATTGATCAATCAATCATTTTACAACGCCTCCATATTTTTTTGGAATTTCTGGCCCAGCTCTTCGGTGGTTCAAATAATTTTTATCAGACAGATATCAAAGTATTAACATATCTGGCACATTATCTAGCCCACAACATCTACCATTTGGAGCATTTGGAGTGCCAAAAGGATCCGTCCTTGGCCCTGTTCTGTTCAGCTTATATACTACATCGCTCAGCCAAGTTATTGCTAATCATAGTCTCAGTCATCACCTTTATGCTGATGACACACAGGTTTACATATCACTTTCACAATCAAATAGACAAGAATCTCTCTCGACTTTAACTTACTGACTTACTGATATCTTGTCGTGGATGGAATCAAGTAAGCTAAAGCTTAATCCAGATAAAACAGACCTTATTATTATTGGCACTGAACAACAACGAAATAAAGTCATCAACCATTTTCCAGTTAAACTGCTTGGCAGTGATACATTCCCATCAGATACTGTTCGCAATCGAGGTGTTATCTTTGACAGTAACTTCAACTTTCGTCAGCATATCTCTCAAGTATGTAATTCCTGTTTCTATCATATTCGTGATCTTCGTCGAATTCGGCGTCACATATCTATATCTACTGCTAAAACAATATCAACGGCACTTATTAGCAGCCGCCTTGACTATTGCAATTCACTACTAAATAACATCGCTAAAAGAGACTTAGCTAAACTTCAACGAGTACAAAATTGTCTGGCACATGT
Source organism: Lamellibrachia satsuma (assembly GCA_033239005.1). Lineage (NCBI taxonomy): Eukaryota > Metazoa > Annelida > Polychaeta > Sabellida > Siboglinidae > Lamellibrachia > Lamellibrachia satsuma. The sequence goes on along the minus strand of BSQZ01000069.1, from coordinate 1,476,412 downwards.
GGTTCTCGGGGCGCCTCGGTTTTCACCGTCACTACCACTACTTCAACAGATACAATGGCTTCCAGTTTCTTATCGATTTAATTTCAAGCTGTCCACTCTTGCATTTCGTGCTCTATCTACACAACAGCTATCCTACATGGCTAGTCTCTTGCATCTTCCATATATCCCTAGGCAGCTAAGATCATCAACTTCACAACAACTTATTGCACCTAAAACAAAACTTAACTTGGGTAAACGTGCTTTCTCTGTCGCTGCTCCTAGGGTCTGGAATGAACGCCCTATCACTTTGAAAACATCTGAAAGAATTGCTATTTTCCGAAACAAAACTCAAGACATCTATTGCAAATTGCATTCCCACCATAAATGTTCTGTTGTCTCTCGTTCTGATACTGACTTTTTGCGCGTCCCTGTTTACGATTACGCTTACTGATTCTGTTTTGTTGCGCCTCTGAGCTCAGGTTCTTGAGCATATAGGCGCCATAGAAGTCAATTATTATTATTATTAAAAGAGAAACGGCTCGACCGTGTAGTCGTTGATGAACCCCTGAAACCTGGATTTGCTTTATTTAGGTTTTCTTCAGAGTAGTTTGTTTACTTGTTGTGGAAAGTATATTTCTAGTATATTTGTTAACAATGTATATATACAATTATATCGTTAATATCCATTGAAAGTGGATATTAATTCTTGGTAAATATTTCTGATCTAAATAAGATGGAGTTTTCATACCAACATTAACCACCATCCTCCATAGCGTGGACCCAGCAGACTAGCCATGTGTGGCGTATTTGACCCGAAGAGGTTCCAAGTGGTCGAGGCTCTCTATTCATCAGTATTGTCTATTCACGGTTCATACGTGTTTGTATGTGTAAGGGTGATTTGAGAGGGTGTACCGGCAGGAGGTGCTAGAATGTTTGTAGCTGGGTCGCTGACCAGGATAGCAATGTGACCGCGGAGAATTATGTACATCAGGATCAACCATATGTTCCTCTTCCCCTCGTCGAAATCTCACCGGCCTCGTTCTGAGGGCATGTGTGTGACACTGTTCTGATAATAATTGTCGCCTTTAACAAAGCCGATAGCTCTTCGTTGGATTTTTTCAAGAATGTGTATGTGTGTGTTTGCGCGCGTGATGCAGGCATATATGTGTACATATATATTATATTTCCTTCAATACACGAATACAAGACTTCAGATTCCCAATTACGAACGGAAGAGGGGCGTTGGCTTTCTTAAGGTAGTGTTACGGGAATACCGCATCCACTGAAACAGGACATCGCACGTCATCTACCTCCGGTCATAATGCATTATGTTTACACGCCACACCCATGAGTTTGAAATTAATCCGAATATGGGCGTGCAGGAACTTGTTTTCATGGTCGACGCTAGTGTCCACGAAAGGCAGGCGTTCTCATATTATATCATCTACCAGTAATAATCCGTGTGTGGAGCTTGCACTCGCGGCAGATTATGTTAGATTGCAATATTGTTATAATCAATTTCAACTCAGCCGGCTCTTTTTACTACGTGTACCACAACACTGGTTTAGATTGTCTTGGATACTCTTTGGTGTGTCAGCCATTTTGAACAATACAAATTCGAAACATAAAAAAACATTTCAATAAATTCGTGAAATATTTGAAAGTATCCGTTTGAGCATGACTGAAATGGAAGCAGTATTTTAAACTGAATTCGACCATCTTTCTTGGTACATTCTCTATGCTGATATACAAATGTTTTATGCAAGACATGAACTGACGATGTTCTCATATGTAAAATATCCCAAGCAATGTATTAACAAACGAAATCCATGAAACACAACAATTCAACTAATTATACAATAAGTAATAAGCAAATGTAAGTAACGCATAATGTAATTCATGTAAGTGATGTGAGATAGTATTATACAAATCAGCATTTTCGTTTGCAAACCAAATCCTTCTGATTTGTAGCATCCATCTCTATCAGCATTGTTGCTATAATTGAATGTACATAATAATTAATTACTATTGCGCATATATACTGAGGAACCTGAGCTCAAATGCGCAACAAAACATATTCATTACACACAATAGTGAACAGGGACTGGCAAAGTCATTATTACAGCGAGAAACAACCGAAGATTTATGTTGGTAATGCAATTTGGAATAAATATATATATATTGATTTTTTTCGGAAGATAGCAGTAGTTTCAGATGTGATGGGGAGTTCATTCGAGACCCTTGTGCAGCAACAAAGAAAGAACGTTTTCCCAAGTGAAGTTTTATTTTAGGAACAATTGTAAGTTGTTTTGAAATTGCTTATCTGACTTGTTGGAGTTTAAAAACGTCTCTTTTAGTAATATTACTTAGCAGAGAATTACAATTGTCAAGACGGCTACTAATTAGGACCGTTGATATTGTTTTAGCATTAGTCATAGATATGTGATGCCGAATTCGACAGAGATCATGTATATGATAGAAACAGGATTTATATACTTAAGAAATATGCTGGCGAAAATTTAAGTCACTATCAAAAACAACAAATATATTGTGTTTATCTGTATCATTAGCAACCTTTCTGAATACTATTGTGTCATCTGCAAATTTGTGTACTTTGCTAGATATGTCATCTTCCAAATCATTTATATATATATATTACATATATTAAAAACAGTATAGGGCCTAATACTGATTCATGTGGTACCCCAGTCAGAACAGATTTCCAGTTTTAAATCTCACCATCTACTATTACTAACTGTTTTCTGTGTATAAGCCAGTTTTTTAGCCAGTTGATTACATCATTCCCTATGACATGGGCTTTTAGTTTAAGTAACAATCTTTGATGATAGCATTTCTGAATACTTCTGTGTCATCTGTAAAATTCAGTACTTTGGTAGATATGTCATCTTCCAAATCGTGTATATATATATATATATATATATATATATATATATATATATATATATATATATATATATATATATATATATATATATATATATATATATATATATATATATATATATACTATTACTCTCTGTATTCTGTGTGTAAGCCACTATTCTATCCAATTGATCATTACATCATTACCCATTTTTCGTTTAAGTAACAATCTTTGATGTTGCACTTTAACGAAAGCTTTCTGAAAATCTAAGTAGACGACATCCACTGGTGACCTGTCATCTACCCACTTTGTAATTTCTTCCAAAAAATATAAGACATTGGTTAGACGTGACCTTGCTTTTTGGAACACGTGTTGATATGTATTAATTAATTTATGTTTTACAAGGAATTCAAACATGTGGTCTCTAATGAATGATTCGAGTAATTTGCACACAGCTGATGTTAAACTCACTGGTCTGTAATGTTCTGGCTTGTTCCTTGATCCTTTCTTAAACAGCGGCGTAATGTTTGCTTCTTTCTATTCTGAAGGAGCTATTCCTTCTTCTAGTGACAAATTAAAAAAATTTGCTATTGGTGTACTAATTTGCTCAACAATTTCCTTAAGCAGTTTATGTGGTATCACATCAACTCCAGGTGATTTATTATCTTTCATCTTCTTAATTTTCTTTGCTATCATTTCAGGGTTGTTTTCCAGTAGTCCGACCTTATCCCGAACTTTCTGTTTTCTCCTTACATAAGCATTGAAACTCTTGCTGTAATTTTTTTTAGGTTACCTGCCAATTTATGTTCAAAGGTTCTTTTATATTTTCTAATTTCAGTTGTAGCTAGATTAAGTGTCTCTTTGTAATGTACACATTCTTCATCCTTTCTGGTGCGCAACACAGTTTGTTTAAACATTATTTTTCTAATAGCTTCTTTTGACAAGTGTTTTTTCTAGACCATTTTCTTTTATTTATCGATGATACTCTCAATTTCATACGTTAGAATATTACAACAGTCAGTTGCGGTTTATTTTAATCAGCATGTTATTCCAATCTAGCTTTGCTAAGTATTTTCTCATATCTTTATAGTTACTTTTGTGGAAGTTTCTCTAACACGTTTTTTATTTTTACTTTCTGATTTTACATTGATGTCAAAATGTATTTGATTGTGGTCACTGTTACCAATGGTTGATGTATTTTTACATTGTCCACTATTTCTTTTTGTGATGACAAAGCTATATCTGATACATTATCTCCACTGGTTGGTTCTAGCACGTGCTGAGTAAGGAAGCTATCCTAAATTTAAAATAGAAATTATTGGTCCTTAGCCCTTGTACTCCCTAGAGATTTCCATTGTATGTGTCCATGGCTAAAATATCCCATTATGATACATTCCCCTTTACTAACTTCCTTTATAGCATTTTGTATTTTTGTATTATCCTCTTCCTTTATGTTTAGACTTCGGTAAGCTAATCCAATAGTTAATTTAGAATTTCCTGAAACTATTTTGCATCGTACGTATCCTGGCAATCCTAATTCAGCATCTGTTATGTCTGTTTTGTCCCATGGTTCGGTTATACCAATTATGTAAGGGTCAATATCTTCTACCATAACGTTTAATTCGTTTTTCTTATTTACTAAACTCCTAGCATTTAAACACACGCATAGTTATTGGTTTGTCTGTACATATCTAAGTACCCCCCTGCGCTTCTAGTTTAAACAGTGTTTACGACAATATTTGTTCTGTTACCCATGCCACTGTCTACTGCGGCTGCGAGGCCATCCGCAAATACTGCTGCCCCCTTTCAATTATTTTGTTTACTGGTGTACTTGTGATGCATACAACCTGGCATTAAAATATGCCCTTTACCAACCTTTACATATGTATCCGTCTCCCTTATTCCTACATCAAACAAGCTGCGGCCACACTTAAAACTAGACCAGCGTCTCTCTACGCATTCGACACCACATGAAACATAAATGTAATTTCTAGCACAGTAAAAAAGTGGTTTATGTTTCTGTGGTGGATGTTTGGAATATCAGTGTACTGTTAATGCAACCTTACCACCCCTGCTACCAGGCGAGTGGTATCGTCCACCGCACGCACCTGTTGACCGCTGGGGTGGCCAGGCGCTGCCATTCCGGTTTTGAAAGTCAACTAAGTGAGTTGATGTTTACAAACTTTATTTGATTGCGTTGTACACGTTGCATTACTTGTTGCTATTTTTTCAATGGCATTTTCTAAAGACTATGCCCGTACTGTTACTGTATGAATTCATGGTATGATTCATTTCAAATGTACTACATTAAATGATTATTTGACCACCACCTCCTCTCATCCACCTCTGATTTCATAATGTTGCAATACATGTCGTACCATGGATTATTTATGATGTCTTATATGTCATGTATGGGCAAGTAGCCCATACCTTTTTATGTAATGTGGTAATTATCTATTTGATGTGTTGTGTGGTTTATCTGTGATGTTAATTAGTAGTAAAAACTAATAATGGTGAAGACTGAATAATTGTATATACAGTCGAGGTTGTTGTTTTGTGTTGGTAAGAGCGTTGGGCCAGGTAGAAAATTTTTACGTTCACACCTTCGAATAATAGAGGGAACTAAAGGAATGTTTCAAAGTGGTTTACGGGCTCTTGTATACAACAACATGATTGATAAATCCTTTGTGAGACGACGGTTGCGATTTGTGTTAGCGGAACTATGAAACAGCGGAGTTGCACATAACATCTAAGAATGTACACAGTTCCTCTCGGAATAACCGTACATGCCCAACGGTTCGCGGACGTTGGAGGATGCGACGCTCCGGCGGCAGAAAGTCGCAGAACGATAGACTCTAACTTCCTACTGCTACGCAAGACAGCACTCGCCGAGCATGCCGTACGTAAGACAACACTCGCCGAGTACGCCGTTCGCAAGACAGCATTCGCCGAGCATGCCGTACGCAAGACAGTGCTCGCCTAGCACTAGCGTTTGTCGCACTACCAGATCGTGGAATAAGAGCGTAGGTTCCATTGTGGCAGAACCCGTTGCATATAAATTGAATATGATCCAGATATTCGGCTAACTCGTTAATTAAGAGTAAAATGTTTTCAGTTTACGCGATTAATTCGCTTCAACTTTTATTATATTGACACAACTTTCACACTGAAAATGTTTTTAATGCAGCATATTAATAGGGTATAATCAACAATATTGAAATAATACCAACACACATAATAAAGTGAACAACCATTTATATATAACTTATAATATATATATATATATATATATATATATATATATATATATATATATATATATATATATATATATATATATATATATATATATATATATTCCAACAATCACTGTATTCCAATGTGGCCCAAAATACAAATGGGTGTATCACTGTAACTGAAAATAAAAATCGCAATATTACAAAACCAGCAATGTTGTAAATATGGGATTGTCTATGTATGTTTTTGACATAATTGAAATTAAACATATGGAGCAAATGCTACAATGTAACAAGGAAAAGTACTATGCGCGCGTGTGTGTGTGTGTGTGTGTGTGTGTGTGTGTGTGTGTGTGTGTGTGTGTGTGTGTGTGTGTGTGTGTGTGTGTGTGTGTGTGTGTGTGTGTGTGTGTGTGTGTGTGTGTGTGTGTGTGTGTGTGTGTGTGTGTGTGTGTGTGTGTGTGTGTGTGTGTGTGTGTGTGTGTGTGTGTGTGTGTGTGTGTGTGTGTGTGTGTGTGTGTGTGTGTGTGTGTGTGTGTGTGTGTGTGTGTGTGTGTGTGTGTGTGTGTGTGTGTGTGTGTGTGTGTGTGTTTACATATATCAATATAAACATATACATGCAAACTGTGGTAATAGTAGCATGTAAAGAAAAGTTAAAGGAATACGGGACATTGTGATTCTTTAGTAATTTATAGCAGTCAGTGTCCGTTGGATCTGGACCCAACAATGCCTTGCAACCAATTGTCGTTCTCAAATGGAAAATGATACTGTTGTTATACTTTAATCCCACACATTCGAACGGCCACTTGCAGGTATACCACTTCTTTGAGTAACACACCACGCATACACGAACGCACGCAGGCACCCACGCACGCACGCACGCACGCACGCACGAACACATGAACGGATGCTCACATGCGCGCGCGCACACACTCACGATGTTATCGCGGAGAATGAACTGACCTAAGCTGAATATCAGCGCAAAGGTGGCCGTTATTTGCAATACCGAATACCCGTCTACACGTCATTGCAATGATAAAATGCGGTGTATTACTGTACCAAATTTCCTAGTTTCGTGCCACGTTCCACAATTAACGGTCGTGACGTATCCATCGGCTAATGAAATGTTTTTTTTGGATTATTTCAATGCATCGACGGTCGTTACTAAAGGTGTAATCTGTGATGTAATTAGTGGAATCGATGTAATTTAAACTCAGACCACCTGCACACTGCAGGAAACAATTAACAATTATGTTAACTTATAATCATCTATATATATATATATATATATATATATATATATATATATATATATATATATATATATATATATATATACACATATATATATATATATGTATATATATGTATATATATATATATATATATATATATATATATATATATATATATATATATATATATATATATAAACACACAAACGATTAAAATGCAGGGCAAGTCCTTATCTGTAGACTTGTATTATGGGTAATCTAATGACACGGGTACATAGGTTTGGTGGCAACGACAATATGTTAATAATTAAAGCAAGAATGATACCGGTGTCTGAATGTTCTCTTTGGGGAATGCAAACTGTGCTTGCTACATAACTGAAGAGACGTTGCCATATACTTGCATTTATGTCCAACATGTAAACTAGGGCAACATCGCTTTTTCTCCAGATTGCTGCAAATTACATTATACGTGTCTGTGGATTTGCCTTTGTATTTGATATAGCAATCATATGTATTAAGTAGAAGGTCCAAGCGAATTACGTTCGTGTTTACATACATGGAATATATAGAGCAAGTAACAAGTTTGTGAGTGTGCGTGCATGCGTGCGTGTGCGTGTGTGTGCGTATACTTGGCGATGCAGCATATCTGATCATGCTCTTTTGAAGGCAAATGATCTGGTCCTCTCAAAAAAAATTTAACGAAAGAAACATATCATCAGGTTTAATTTAGACTTTCTATCTCAGCGAATTCTAATGTTCCTCATACTGACGATTCACACTCAATCTGTTCGCACACGTATATGCCCGCATAGAGACCACACTTATTTCCAATTAAACAATTGGAGGCGTCACTAATTAACTGAAAGACATGCTCTCAATTTATTAGCCGTCAATAAATGGCAGTCGCTCATCCATTTGTACAGTGATCGAGGTGGCCCGATCGTTTGAAGCATTTAAGGACAATATAATTACTTTAAAACATATGAAATGTTTGTAACACAATAGATAAAGGGAGGTTTTATATACATATATATATATATATATATATATATATATATATATATATATATATATATATATATATATATATATATATATATATATATATATATATATATATATATATATATATATATATATATATATATATATAGTAGGCTTCCTTTCGACACGGCCGACATGTTTGTTTCAGATTGTGTCCTTCCAATACGGCCCCTGACAAGTCTTTATACTGCATAAGTCATTACACTATATTGTATTATATTACACCACAACGTATCACATGTGCTAATAGTAACCGATTTTAATAACGTTTTCCATGTATTTTGTTGGCGCAGCCAAAACCTCCTGGTTTTAATTAAACTGGATTTAGTCTTGTTCGCTAGTATTAATACTTTTCACTTTGTATACCATGTATATCATACAAACTTTATTTTTTTTAATAGTTATCGGTACTTACTAAAGAATAGTATGTGTGCATAATATTCATCAGAAAGCAATGACACATCTATAATGTGCGTGTTTGTTAATGTATGTGTAGGCTTTAATCCGATAAACGAATGTCTGACAGATATTTGGTATCTGTGGACAAGAAACTACGTAAGATTATCGTCATTGTCCAATTGTCATCTACAAGTTGTCTGCTTTGTTATATGTGCTTCTTCCGCGTTTGAGCAGCTGCCTCTTTTCGCTCTAGGGGCGGGAGCTGACGCGAGGCACCTAGGGTGTGAATTCTACAGCAGCTGTGTAGTGTTGTATGTGTATTAGTATGTCGCCCTGGTGGCTTTTCGCACTACTGGGTGAGGAGTTAACATAGTATTGAGTAGAGTTGGTGCATCTCCATGGTATATCCCGTGGAACTAGGAGAGTGCAATTTATCTTGCTTGTGCTAGTGTTTGGATGCCATTCCTGTTCAAAGAAGCCTTTGGCATAGCTATAATTTTGACAAATCGCCTTTGGGTGGCATCATGTCTGCCTAGCAATGTTTCGGAGGCTGAAATCGATGCAGAATAGGCATATTCCATATTGGATCTCAATATGCTCTTGTAGATCATAACCCGCTAGATTGGATTCAAGTAAGGTGACACTCTACTCAGGAGAATAATCTTTCCTGCATCCATATTATCTACTAAGTGTCCCCATGATATGTGTTATGTGAATATACATGTGGGCATATACGTAAACCTACCCGCGTTCATGCATATACACTGAATTTCGCATATACAGTTATTCCATTTTATTTCGGTAAAGTTCGATATGTATGTTGCGATTCGGTACAAAAATTTACTCCGGCAGGTGTAAATGTATCAACTGTAAAAATAAAACAAATTGGGCAATCATTAAGTCGATACAATTAATGAATAGTAATTTTTTTTATTATAGACGTAAAGAAAATATACTGAAAATATTATGAAACACACTAGCCAACTATAAAAGGAAGATCGTGTGTAACATAGGAAATGAACATGTCATGATAAAGGGATCGATTGACTTGAAAATAAACAGAGATCGGACAAGAAATAAATCCAGCCTGGGTATGAACGAATACAACATGTACATTAAACTACACCTGGTGTTTTGGGAAATGTATGGTCGAGAGCATCTAATCAAGAAAGAGACACGGCACCTGATGACGAAAGTGTATAATAGGTTTCGAAAGAAAGGTGAGAGTCTATTAGCGTTCGCGAAGCACATTATGGCATGTGACACGGCCACTCTGAATGTCTGGCCAATGATTGAACGGCTCTTATAGCAGTTATTGAATATTTATTACACCCGAATGTGTCTCACACAATATTAATACTGTTCCTGTGTGCAGCAAGTTTTGTACTGTGGCTGTGCTGTCTGAATATATCAACGTGCGACAAGTGCTTTTTGCGTGCTTGGTAAACAGTGCGGCAAATTACACATCGGTTGTTGTGTGGCTTCAAACGGTAAGCATACATTTTATTGATGTCTTTTTTAATGTTGTTTGCGACATGCCTTGATGTAGTAAGCAAATAAGTCCGCCGAGTGATATTTCGCTAATTGTACAGTTGCTGGTGACATGCCTTCACACGTTAAACAGCACGCCTAGTGGTACGTAGCTTATTGTACAGTTGTTGGCGACATATCTTCGCACTGTAAGCAGCACGCATTAGTGATACTTAGCTTGTTGTACATTGTTTGCGATATGTTAAACAGACGTCACAATGTTGCATCGTATCAACAATAACATATATTTGTGTTAAACAGACGTCACAATGTTGCATCGTACCAACAATAACATCTATTTGTTTTAAACAGACGTCACAATGTTGCATCTTATCAACAATAACTTATATATTGGGTTAAACAGAAGTCACAATGTTGCATCATATCAACAATAACATATATTTGTGTTAAACAGACGTCACAATTTTAGTATCGGTTTTGCCTAACTTCTAACGCGATGTTCCGGGTGTTGGCATAGAAACCCTACTTCTCAGCGCATAGCACAAGATTCGCACGAATTACTTGTTGTACCTCCGTCGGCAATTTCACACCATTTCAAAATATTAATGCTATATTATGCACCAGAAGCGCCACGTGTTACCCCAGACTATCTCTGTTGATACTTCAGTACTTTAGTGGTGCGTATTCACTCGGAAGGCAGCATGGCATATTTGATTTTGGAATACGGAATCTGAACGAAATCTGATATTCTGCCAACCTAGCGTTACTTCGATATAGGCAGGAATCAAATTTTCAACTTGTCGGGGTATTGGAGCAATAGTGATATTGGTGCTTCGTTCTGCCATGCATACTCCAGCTACATGTTTGCCTTGCTATACAATGTGATGCTATCGACCATTACAGGCACAGAGTATACACATCAAATATAGAAAAAAAATTGTAGTATGTGATTCAAACAAATACCTACAACTTTCATTTTCGTTTTAATCACCAATATTGTTTATACCAACGAACGTATTTAGAGAAAACTAAATAAGTGGCACCGATTATATGTTGATGTAACGACGTTCAGCTGTATAAAACTAAGATGAATGTGGTGCTCGCAGTCAACACAGGTTTTGTGGCGCGGTGATTAAACAATCGGACTCTTAGTCGAGAAAACCCGGTTTCGAATCATAGTGCTGCCTTTTTGAAGCTTGGACAATTTTCGTAAATTCCAGTTGCTTCAGTTCGCTCATCTGTATAAATGAGTACCTCGCTACAGACCGTGATGGTATTATATGAACACATAGTATGCCACGGGGTAAATTACAAAAGGCCTTGAAGAGTTCCAAGGACTGGATGCCGCGCTATATATGAGCGTTATTTTACCTTTAGGCTTACACACATTTATAATTCACCAATATCACCACATGTAACACTTCACGTGACATCACGTGATTTCTGCTGTAGTGAATATCTACACTTGTTTCCATCCGAAGTTAGTTTTAATGTGACATGAACTTTAATCAAATCGTTAGTCTACTAATTAGTTTCATCGTAATATTATATTGTATTGTATTCAGATTGCATGCGTCCGTTCATGCTGAACTGTGCAACATTCGTAGTCACGGCAACTGTATAACGGACCAGTACACGCTCAATGCATATTCACAGGCCAATCAATGGTGGTTGTTGATTTTTGCAGATCGCAAGAATTCTACGTCTTTGGAAGTTCTACATCCGGAGGACTTATGTGAACGTACTTGAATGGACATTTAAAAATGGATATAAATGATTTCGACGATATCAAGCCTGTGATCATCAGTATAGTGATTATACTCAATATAACGCTGAATGTTGTCGTGATCGCTGTAATCGTCAGAAATCCGCAACTGCGCGAAGATCGCACGACGCTTTTTATGCTCTCGCTCTCGCTTTCTGATCTCGCCAACGGATGTACAGCGATGCCCATCAGCGCCGCCGTGTGTTCGAAGGCATCACCAAACGTTCGTAACGTGGTTCAATATCTTCCAAAGATTAACATAATTTGCTCGGTTTGGTTCAACTTCAACTCAATGCACAGTCTATGTTGGGTGACCGTGTGCAAGATGGTTGCTGTAACGAAACCGGTCTATTATGAACAAATCCTTACTAGAGATCGTTGCTATGTCATCATTGCTGGAATTTGGGTTTCTGGAGCTATGCTTGCCACGGCACTTTCCCCTCAGATTGTCTTATGGAATATTGACATATGTGGGTTGCCAGTTGCTTCGAAACTTCCAGCAGGTGTAGCAACGTTAATGATATTTTGTATCGTGGTTGGACTTGTACTGCCTCTTACAGGAATGGTTTACGCCGCTTCAAGAATAGTTTGCGCCATCGCGAGAACTCATCGTCAAATCGCGGCGCAAAGTAATTCAATAGGAGGACATATTGACTTCGTCGGAAACGTCCCGTCTTTGACTTTGAAGTCGATTCGTTCTGGCAGAAATGTGTTAATTATATGTCTAGCGTATCTCTTGCTAACAATTCCTGCGGCTGTATATGTTGTTGCAATAATTATGGGGAAAGAATACGATGCACCGTCCTCGTTTAAATTTGTCGGAGTTTGGACTGTGTTTTGCAATTCATTGGTCAATAAACTCCTTTATTTATTCATATTTCGATACGTTCGCAGTAAAGTTATAAATATGTTTAGAGATTTGAGTCAATTCTGTGAGTTTACGTAATTAACAAGCGAACATTCATCAGTGAACCTTATAAGTCGTATGACTTCAGCTATGTCCCTTCAGCAGCAGCACACCATACTATGCACCTGTATTATGTTGTTGTTGTTGTTGAATAAACTGTCATTGTCATTGAAACCAATGCAGTAGAGCAGTAAACACCACCATCAGTAACTTATCACTTTATAGTTTATATAATTATAATTACACAAATGGCTACGACAGTCTGCACGAACAGTAAGCCAAGAGAAAATGTACATACAACAAATACTTTAAATATTTTTTTATATTTTAATACCAAACATCGTAGATAGATTCACAGTATTAGTACTTTATATTTACTGTATAACTGGGAGACCTGACAGTCGATACCTATTTGTCTGTAAAGTGGGGGCCTGCACCACATATGTGGGAAGACTATTCCAGTTAACAATAGTCAGGGTTGTTGATTTAAATCATCTGATTTAAATAATTTTATTTAAATCAAAAAAAATCATTGATTTATGATTTTTTATTTCCTATTTTTTATTTGCTGATTTATATGAATTTAACATAAATAATTGTTTACAAACATTGAGATAATATGTTGTTTCCTTATTTCCAAATTTTATTATTCCCAGTATTTAAAGTCAAATATTTTATGACATTGTGTATGTTTGAGCTATTCCCTTTCTGAATGCAGTGAAGCCACACAAATATGTCTTCCAGAGGAAGTACCTTTTCAAGTCAGAAGCCCTGAGTTAAAATCCACTTAGAGCTTGCGCTAGTTGTTACCATTTCAGTATGTTGACTCAAGTGAGACAGTATGGGCTACAATTGTCTAATAGTAATACTGTCCCAGTTTGCAGTCATTGTTAGAGAACTTTAGAGCACACAGAGCCCTGGATAGGTGCTAATCCACCCTCTCAGCAAACAATAATTATCAGGGCTAGAGCCAGAGACACACAGCATGCTTTCCTTTCCCAGACAGAATATGCAAGTACAGGGGGTGAGGTCTTGTGGACATTATCTAATGGGTGGATTCATCCCAGTGAGTGCCATGAACAATTTAAAATTAGATCTGGTGCTATATCAAATAAAATATATTATTATTATACATTTGTTTAGTTTAGATTTTAAAAATAGTATAAACATATATGTGGCAGATTGAAAAAGTCCCATTAAAATAAAAATCTTATTTTTTTAAATCATGATTTTTTTCAGCCCTGACAATATTATTACACCATGTATCAATTTGTTTTAATACATGGTTGAAAATAACTAAAGGGGTGTGTATGTCTGGAAGTGCGAGTCACTGGAGAGAGGTATTGTTTTAAATTCATATATGTTGTATATATTCTAAATGTTGTTTACTTTCTTATATATTAAAATTAATTTGGAGTTGAAACGACGCTATTGTAGTGTGGCACATTCAAGTTGATGTAACATATCTTTCACACTCGAAATGTTGTAGTACTTACCGACACCTAGCTGATATCCTCTCTACCATCTAAATGTTATGAATATTACTGTTGGCATAAGCTTCACTGAGCGAGGAGCAGTACTCGACATGTGGTCTTACTAGACCATAGTATGCCTGTTTCTTGATGTTGTGAGAAATTATATGAAGATTACGTTTGATGAATCCTAGCGAGCGATTTGCCTTGGATGTGATGTTTCTCATGCGTGAAGAAAGAAAAAAAAGACATTGGGGTTATAATCGATTCAAACCTAGAATTTTATCAACACATCAACCAAAAAATAAACAAAGCAAACAGTATCATGGCAGTTATTAGAAGGTCCTTTACAACCCTAAATCAACATAATGTTGTGCCATCATATAAAGCTTTAGTTAGGAGTCATCTAGATTATGCAAAATCAATATGGTTCACTTATAAACAGAAATACAAAGATGCCATCGAAAATGTGCAGAGACGCGCAACAAAACAGCTTCCTGGTATGAAGAATATTCCTTACGAGGAAAGACTTCAGAGATTAAAACTTCCTACACGTGCATATATCGTGGTGATATGATTGAGGTATGTAAACTGCTCCAAGGGAAATATGACATTGTCAAGCTCCACACAGACAGTGATACAAGGGAAGGAACAAGGGGTCACAGTTTGAAACTGTTCATAGAACGTGCTTGTACAAATTTTAGAAAAGAAAGCTTGTCACTTACATTATCTACCGGAAGTAGTTGTAACTGCCCCAAGTGTCAACTCATTTAAAAACAGATAATCAATCAGATTACCACATATAATTCACTCACGTCACGGGTAATGTCTAGAACAGCTATGTCAGTGAGGGATTACCCCCCAATTTTGGAAGTGTAACCGGGTATGTAACCTCTGTTTAAGAAAACGCGAATGTATGGTGGGCGATAATCAGGATATTTTCAGCGACAGCTACAACATAAGATATATTAGCACAATGAATCAGTTCCCGCTACCTTGCTTTGTTCGGAGGTGCAACAAGCTCTTTCTCGCACAAATCTGATGTACACCTGGAGGCGACAGCAGAAACGACATGTGCATAGATCTCTTACACGTGATGAGGACCTTGAATATCGGCAATCTGTTGAACATCGGCCATATTGAACGCGGCTATTCGCAGAGCCTCAAATCTGCGTTTTGACTATTCGCTTGATCGGCTCCTTGCGTGTATGCACAATAAGTAAGCTTATCGACGTTTTTCTTATGATAGGCAATATTAATGTCAACAAAAAATTTATTATGATATATTGCATGCATTTTTAGAGACCAATTATAGGCATTCATGATTAGGTACATCAATTAGTGTTCATGTAATGCATATAATAAATAATATAATGATAATTATTATTATAAAAATATATAAGTTATATATATATATATATATATATATATATATATATATATATATATATATATATATATATATATATATATATAATTATATAATATAATATAATATAATATAATATGATTACATAATTATGTATAATTATATATATATATATATATATATATATATATATATATATATATATACATATATATATATATATATATATATATATATATATATATAAATATATATATATATATATATATATATATATATATGTGTGTGTGTGTGTGTGTATTATGACAAACTGGTCCAATTTAGACGACCATTCGTCTATATGGACGACCATTCGTCTATATTGGACCATCTTTTACATTTCATTCGACTGGGTGGTCAATTCAATGGATCTCTTCGTTATATATATATATATATATATATATATATATATATATATATATATATATATATATATATATATATATATATATATATATATATATATATATATATATATATATATATATATATATATATATATATATATATATATATATATATATATATATATTGCAGTGTTCAAAATGATTACTGACTCTTGAGGGGTTCTCTAAAAAATATTGCTTACCCC
>BSQZ01000069.1:1377500-1452500 GCA_033239005.1 Lamellibrachia satsuma | reverse complement strand
TATATATATTAAACTACAAGTGATGTATTAGGAAATGTCGGGTCAAGATCATATACGCCTGACACAGACAGGGAATCTGATGACGAAGGTGTATAATTTCGAAATAAAGATGAGAGTCTATTAGCGTTCGCGAAGCACGGTTCCGTCCATCATGACATGTGGCGCGACCACTCAGAGTGTCTGGCCAATCGTTGAACAGCTGATATAGCAACTGTTGGATATTTATTACACCCGAGTCTGCCTCATTCGTGTATTGTTCCAAGCTACAGCAGGTGTTATACTGTCGCTGTGTTGTCTGAATATATCAACTTTCGACCAGTGCTTATTGCGTTCTTGGAAAACAGCGCGGCAAACTACACATCGGTTGTTTTATGGCTTCAAACGGTAGGCATTAAGTTTAGTGATGTTTTGCTATTTACATATATTTATATATATATATATATATATATATATATATATATATATATATATATATATATATATATATATATATATATATATATATATATATATATATATATATATATATATATATATATATATATATATATATATATATATATATATATATATATATATAATATATACATACATACACACACATATGGATGAATGTATGTGTGTATGCATACACTGTGACTTGTGTTTAATGCCTTTAGGCGTAATTGTTGCTACAATATAACATTGTGACTTTTGTTTAATAACAGTAAGCGTTATTGTATGTACAATGTTATACCTTACCAAAAATAACGCTTACCGGTGTTAAATAGAAGTCACAATGTTACATCGAACCAACAAAATCCCTCACTGGTATTAAACAGCAATCACAATGTTAGCATGAGAACACAAAAATCGGCTTATCTGACGTTTGCATAACTTTGAATGCGATTGATAATGCGTTGGCATGTATACTATATTGCGTCTGCCCATGGCGAGATTCGCAGAAATTACTCCGTCGAGAATTTCACGCGATTTCAATACATTACTGCTTTGTTATTCACGTGGGGCGCCACGGGTTTTTCCGGATAATTTTTGTAAATGTATAATATCCGACATTTTGCCAACCTAACGTGACTTATACATGATTGCCTTGCTATGCAATGTTTTATTTTATATACTATGACACGCAGACAACAGTACGCACATCAAATAACCAAAACATTTATGTAGTATGTGATTCACGCAAAGTACCCTCAACTTTCGTTTTTGTCCGAAACGCAAATCTGGTCTTCACTAAATACGTGGCACTCTTCAATCTGGATACAACGAAGTTCAGCTACATCAAAAAACGATGAGCATAGTGCTCGTAGTCAACATAAGTTTTGTGTGGCGGGGTGGCGTATTGATTAGAACACTGTACTCTCAATTTGGAGTACCTGGCAAATAGACAGTTATATGAGCGAATAATACAATATCACGTGGTATCACCATATCACGTGGTATCCTTTGAACACAGTTCTGCAGTAGAAAAAAATACAATATTTCCACTGATTTTAATGTTAAACATTTTAATTTGCTTTGACATCACGGAAAATTTCAAAACCAATGTTCTCGCTAGACAGGTGTGCATATGGACAATAACATTCATAGAGTTACTTTGGTAATGCTAATGAACATTAATCAAATCATCAGTCTATTAATTAATTTCATCATATGTTTTATGCAGATTGCATGCAGGCTGTACGCGGCCATTGCGACGAACTGTGCAACATTCTTAGTCACACATGACAACCACTACCGGCTCAAAACGAACTCAATGTAAGGCATTTCAATGGTGATTTTTTACTTTTGCAGATGGCAAGAATGCTACGTATAATTCCAAATTCGGAGGAAGGATGTGAAAGTGCTTGAACGGACATTTCAAAATGGATATAGGTAATTTTGACGATATCAAGACTGTGGTCATCAGTATAGTGATTATACTCAATATAACGCTAAATGTTATCGTGATCGCAGTGATCGTCAGAAATCCGCAACTTCGCGAAGATCGCACGACGCTTTTTATGCTCTCGCTCTCGCTGTCTGATCTCGCCAACGGATGTACAGCGATGCCCATCAGCGCCGCCGTGTGCTCGAAAGCATCACCAAACGTTCGTAACATGGTTCAGTACCTTCCAAAGATTAACGAAATTTGCTCGGTTTGGTTCAACTTCAACTCAATGCACAGTCTATGTTGGGTGACCATGTGTAAGATGGTTGCTGTAACGAAACCGCTGCAATATGAACAAGTCCTTACTAGAGATCGTTGTTACATCATCATAGCTGGAATTTGGTTGTTTGGGGCATTGATTGCCACGGCACTTTCCCCTCAGATTGTCTCATGGAATATTGACATATGTGCATGTGGATTGCCAGATGCTTCAAATCTTCCAGCTGGTGTAGCAACGTTATTGGTATTTTGTCTCATATTCGGAATTATACTGCCTCTTATCGGAATAGTTTACGCCACTTCAAGAATATATTGCGCCATCGCGCGAACTCACCGTCAAATCGCGGGTCAAGTTAATTCAATCGGAGGACATGTTGATTTCGTCGGAAACATCCCGTCTTTGACTTTGAAGTCGATTCGTTCTGGCAGAAATGTGCTGATTATATGTCTGGCGTATCTCGTGCTAACAATTCCTGCGGCTGCGTATGTTGTTGCAATAATTATGGGGAAAGAATACGATGTACCGTCCTTGTTTAAATTTGTCGCCGTTTGGACTGTGTTTTGCAATTCATTTGTAAATAGTCTCCTTTATGTGTTCCTATTTCGATATGTTCGCAGTAAAGCTATGAGCATGTTTAGAGATTTTTGTAAATTGTGTGAGTATCCGTAAATAAAAAACGAACATTGATCACTCTTAACGACGTATTCGTTTGAATAAGTTCTTTGTCAATAAATCAAATGTTCAAAGATGCTTCACATTTGTCCTACATAATGATGTTGATATCTTTAATTGTTATGGTAAGTATGTCCGGAGTACATACAATATGCTGTGTTTAGTATGTGCCTATGTCATTTAAAAAGATGTGACATCGCTTAAATAACAAACACATTTTTGGTATGGTAATAGCATTCAGGTAATTGTAAAGATATACGCATCCTACACCATCCTAGGTATGACGTGCTACTATAATTATACGTGTACATGTCTAGCTTGAAAATATTATATTCTCTTGGTGTATTTTACCAGGTATTTGCTTTTTAAACTTGCCTCCGTGTTATTATTACGGTGACCAATGCAAATACATTTCTAGGATAACTAATAAAGATATATTAGTTTGACGATACTTTGGATCTGTATGTATCGTTCAAAAAGAGAAGTGGTTCGTTCCCGGTATATATCGCTTGTGTCTATCTCCACCTTTTGTCCCACTGATGCAACATGATATGTTGCTACGTCATATCTCTCTCAGTGCAGTGAAATAGAGCAAGTAATGTATTTATTGCATTTCGCCTTGCCCTTAGTTTTTACAGTATTGATCGAACAGCTAGTGTGCAATGTCACCACCTGGTGGTGCCTCGTATGGTCAAGTACAGTTGGAATGCAATGGCAAGTGAAGTTGTGTTAAGAAGCTTGCATCTGACAATGTTTGACAAATACAATAAATATGAATCACTGGCAAGCAATGATTCATGACACACGGAAGAACTAACATAAATGTTTATATTTCCTTCGTATTTAAAATATTTAAGATCTTGGTGAAAAAACAGCAAAATAAATACACTTTCCCTAATTAACCAACACATAATTTGTGGCGTATTCAACGATAATATAGTTTTACTTATGTAATAAGTAACTGGATTTTCACACCCGGAAATGCTGTGATGGAGTTCAACCAAACAGTTCAGCTGTTTAGTCAGTTGAGAGGACAACACATGACGCATGATAAGATTCCAGAACTGAGATACATCAGCTATGAAAGGCGCCTTAGAGAATGTGGTTTAATAACCCTATGGAAAATGCGATTACGAGGAGATCAAATATTTGCTTGGTTATCGAACAAGTATTAAATATTAATGCAAATATGTCTTGTAAAAAAAGAACTAGAGGAGACGAAGAAACGTTAATGATTGAAACGCGTAGATTATACATCAGAAGGTACTCGTGTTCACCGAGGACATTAATTGAATGAAACAAATTATCCAGAGAATATGTAAATGCTAGCAGTGTGAACATATTTTAAAATACAATTTGTGACCAAAAGAAGACAGGTACAATTAACAATTGTCTCAGTAGGATGTGTTACACATGGAAAAATTGTTGGGCTATCGATAAGCCAATGTCTACCTTGTCCACTTGCCATCTGTTTTTTTGCGCTGGATCGCAATCTTGATAAATATTCCTAAATATGTTTAAAGATGGACAGTGTGGTTGGTGGTCTCCACTGCAACTGTGCAGATGAATGTCACTTGCAACCAAATTAGATGCATTATTAATAATCCCATGAACGTCGATATCTGTATGTACCGAGAGCCGGTACATAACTAATATCGAGTTTTATTACAAAATACACAAACACTTAACTAATAACGTCCTTACATACAACAACATAATCATACTGAAATGTGAAGCTTTCACATTCCTGAGTATATGTATCGCACGAGATTAATATTGATCTTTTCTTTAGATACATTTATTCCTAAATCTACGGAAGAGCACCCTGTATCAAATTATATTAAAACCAGCACCATCCAATTATATACACGCCCGGTCTACATAGGAGTATGTCGTCGTCCTGCGTTAATTGTAGGAAATTTAACTACTCCTGGAATAAGTGCAGTCATCCGTACTCCAACGTAAACCTCCCATGGCGGCTCAATAGTTCGCTTATTTTCGACAGATATGTAATAGTCACACATTAGTTGCCGTTGCGCAAACTTCAGTTTTGGTAAAGTCTTTATTCGATGTCAACGTGGAATCCACTGCGAACAACATCTAGTAAAACAAAATATACTAAAACTGTCAGCGTTCCATTACATTTCCCATAGAAATGTGTATACATATACTCGCCCATACACCGTCCAACCCACACATCTTCCCGTCCATACATCAGTACACTCGTCCATACACCCTCCCATCCACATATCATCCGACCATCCAACCATCAATACACTCGTCCATACACCCTCCCATACACATATCAAATCTTCCATCCATCCATACACTCGTCCATACACCTGCCCACCCACATTTCATCCCTTCCATCCATCCATCCATCCATCCACATATTTATCCTGTCCATCCATTCATTCACTCGTCCACACACATTCCCACCCATATATCATCCCGTCCATTCAAACATGCACTCCCCCATACACCCTTCCACCCACATATCCTCCCGTACATCCATACATACACTGGCCCATATACACTTCCACCCACCTATCCCCCGTTCCTCAATACACACACTCGCTCCTACACCCTCCCACCCATATGTCCACCCACATATCCCCCGTTCCTCAATACACACACTCGCTCCTACACCCTCCCACCCATATGTCCACCCACATATCCCCCGTTCCTGAATACACACACTCGCTCCTACACCCTCCCACCCATATGTCCACCCACATATCCCCCGTTCCTCAATACACACACTCGCTCCTACACCCTCCCACCCATATGTCCACCCACATATCCCCCGTTCCTCAATACACACACTCGCTCCTACACCCTCCCACCCATATGTCCTCCCATTCATTCATAAAACACTCGCCAATACATTCACTCCTCCATCCATCCTTCTATAAATTCATACAAACATTCGTACATCCATCCACCCATCAATCCATCCATCCATTCTCCGTCCATCCATCCGTGCACTCGCCCATACACCATCCCACCCACGTATCATCCTGTCCATCCATACATACACCCTACCATCCTTCCACCCTTCCTTAAATGTATACACCCATCCGTCCATCCATTAACCCATCCATCCATTCTCCCGTCCATCATCACTTCCATTGGGCACATGGACATCTGGAGATCCAAACACTCGCCCATGCAAACTCCCACCCACCCATCCTCCCGTCCATCCATCAATACATTCACCCTTCCATCTTTCCACCACATTCACCCTTCCATCCTAGCACCCTTTCATGAATTCATACGGACACTCTCTCTACATTCAAGATACGCCTAAAGACTTATTTTTATCGACTCTCATTCTAGTTCAACATGGTAATTCCTACACAAATGTATTTATATTATTACGTTTTAACCTATTTATATATGTATTTGTTAATTATGACTTCATGTACACTATTTCAGTTATATATATATTTATATATTTTATGTGTACATAATATTAACACTATCGAGCTCCAATTATAATAATAACTACTTTTTAGTTTATTTTATTACTGTACTTATCTATATTTTATTAACCTTAATTCATATAATTTTAATATGATAAATTAATGCATGATTATTATATTATATTTTGTTACACTAGATGTATTGTATATTCCCATTTTAACTAGCATGTATAAGCATGTATAATGTATTTGTAATTTATTTAGCAATTTTATAACTATTTATCTTGTAAAGCGCCACGAACAAATTAAAATTGGATCCGGCGCTATATCAAATAAAATATATTATTATTATTATTATTTTGCATCCATTCGTCCATCCATCTAATTATCCATTCATCCATTCTCCCGTCCGTCCATTCATCCATTCATCTATTTACCCGTCCGTCCGTCCATTAATTCATCCATCCATCGGTCAATCCATCCAGCCAGAAAACCAACCATCCATCTACCCACCCACCCACCATACGTCCGTCGATTCATTCCTCCTTTTTTTATCTATACGTGTTTCGTGGACGTTCGGCTTCACCGCCAAAACGAGTTTCGATGCGTCTATTAAAACTCGGCTTGAATTGAGGTATATTGAACATTTTATTTATGTATATGTTATTTTCATTTATTGCATAACTAGTTCTTCAAAATCATATAGCGCAACAGATATAATTAACATTGTGAGAAGCCCTTCTTTAAAACGGTGTGCTAATATTTGACATTTACCTCATTGTATGCAATGACCGAATTGTTGTTTCATTGTACACAAGGGTGCGCCACTGAAGGACGAGATGTTGGTGTTGGCTCCCATGTGGCGCAGCAGCGTCTAGTGAATGTATGCATGTATGTATGTATGTATGTATGTATGTATGTATGTATGTATGTATGTATGTATGTATGTATGTATGTATGTATGTATGACGAAAACTGTAAAAATCATCTTTAATTCATCAACAATAACATTCACTTCAATTAAAACAAAGCAACCAATAGGAGGATTTGTTACTTGACAACACACTGGCTTCTTTGTTGAGCATTTCTCTTAGCATCTCTGCTCCCCCAGTCCCTGCTCTCTCTGACACAGACTAACATGCCTCATGGCTTCATGAGACATGCTGTATGTCTCATGGCTTCGCGGATCCCACACCGAGTTCATTGTTATGAAGCACTTGAGTCATTGTTAGCAATTGCAATCAAAGGTCAGTTAGGAGTCCTCCAGATCTGGAGTCCTCATATATTACCTATATAGTATCAGAACCCTGGACAGTGTATGTGGTCTAATCAATTAATTAGATAAGGATCATCTTAACCACTGTCATAGATGTTGTTGCATTTTTTATTTTAGAAAAAATATTTCCAATAGTACATATTTTCTACAGTAGGGAAGTTCTCCATAGACCCATACAATATAGTTATGGTTTACCGTAATATGCAAGTATATAATATATTATTTATACTTGAAGACAAACGAATACATACCGCTAAAAACAAAAGGGAACCCCAAATATACGGTTACCTTATACAAGCCCCTCCATTTTACACACATATCGACATGGTATGATACATAAAATCAGTTTTTGATTGGAGTCTTTTCATAACTGCAGTTAACAATTCATAAACCACATGATTTGATATAATAATACCCATTAAACCAATATTTTTGTAGTTTGTCTACCAATGACGTATTGTCTACCAGTGAAGCATTACCCCCCCCCCCACCACCACCAACGTGTACATTATTTGAAGAGGTAGAGGTGAGAAGATTTGTCCAAATTGCAACAAAGGGGTGTGTGGCAATTTGAATCAAGTTTGTTTATCCTTGTTTTGAATAAAGACCACATGAGACCTCATACAGCAGTTCAATTTGTATTATTTTGGTACACAAAGGCAGTGTTGCAATTTGTAATCTGTTTATATTAGAAGTTTGCAATTTGTATTCTATGATCTTAGATCTTAGGTTGTTGAGAAGGTTAACACATACCAATACAACAGGCTCAAAATCCCCTTTGTATTTTAGTATCAGATTATGCTGGTGTAGGAGGCAGTCTCACTTGAATCACCTTACTTCTACACAGGAAGACTCAGCTGGCAGTTCTTAGTAATTATCACAGTCAGCCAGTGCCAAGTGGCATGGCTTCCTGACTGCAACAAAGACACTGCCAGGCTTCCTCAATGTTAGCACAGTCAGCCAGTGCTAAGTGGCATGGTTCCTGACTGCAACAAAGACACTGCCAGGCTTCCTCAATGTTAGCCTATTGATACATAGAGGAATACACGTTTAAATGTCTAAAACTTAATACAGAAATTAAAGTATGCATACATGCACCTGTGCTGCTCCTTAACTATCTTTCCCACCCAACACATTAAGTGGTACAAATGGATGAGTGACGTCACGTTTAATGACGGGATATCATATACGACAATGCATTTCTATTAATTAGGGAATTTCCGATTAGTGAGAACCTATGGGTGTTCTGTTAAAAGGCACGCTGGCTTCATTGTTCGGTGAATTTTCCAGAAGAAATATGGCCCGCCGCCCGCCCGCCCGCCCGCCCGCCCGCCCGCCCGCCCGCCCGCCCGCCCGCCCGCCCGCCCGCCCGCCCGCCCGCCCGCCCGCCCGCCCGCCCGCCCGCCCGCCCGCCCGCCCGCCCGCCCGCCCGCCCGCCCGCCCGCCCGCCCGCCCGCCCGCCCGCCCGCCCGCCCGCCCGCCCGCCCGCCCGCCCGCCCGCCCGCCCGCCCGCCCGCCCGCCCGCCCGCCCGCCCGCCCGCCCGCCCGCCCGCCCGCCCGCCGCCGCCCGCCCGCCCGCCCGCCCGCCCGCCCGCCCGCCCGCCCGCCCGCCCGCCCGCCCGCCCGCCCGCCCGCCCGCCCGCCCGCCCGCCCGCCCGCCCGCCCGCCCGCCCGCCCGCCCGCCCGCCCGCCCGCCCGCCCGCCCGCCCGCCCGCCCGCCCGCCCGCCCAAAACAGTGCAAATATCTAAAGCGTAATCAAAAAGTTGGTGTCTGAGGCCGGTTTGCACAACTCTACCCTGGTGGTGTGGATCTATGTTTTCGACACGTTCGTGCGTGTTCAAATTATAATTGATTGAATTTTTAAAAAAATGGGTGGTGGGATGAATTTATTAAAACACGAATTTCTTCAATATTTGACATATCTAAAGCAATAAATATATTGGTTTATATTTCATATGCACAGTCTACTGGATCCCCTCTTAAAAGCCCCATTTACAAGAAGCTAGCCCAACATCAAAGCCATAAAAATTCCCCCTTCACGAGAGGCCTACATATATAATAATTATATATATATATATATATATATATATATATATATATATATATATATATATATATATATATATATATATATATATATATATATATATATATATATATATTCCAGATCACATTGTTGACTGTGTTTGCATTTGTCACTACATCAATGGACAATTCAAATATCCACGAATTAGTGTGTATATATATATATATATATATAAGGACTTTTGAAGACGACATGAAGATGGCTATATATATATATATATATATATATATATATATATATATATATATATATAAGGGGAATGTTTATGTATATAAGTGTGTGTGTGTGTGTTATATATATATATATATATATATATATATATATATATATATATATATATATATATATATATATATATATATATATATATATATATATATATATACACACACACACTAATTCGTGGATATTTGAATTGTGCATTGATGTAGTGACAAATGCAAACACAGTCAACACTGTGATCTGGAATAATTTGAAAATAATTAGAAAAAAATAGATATGTATGTATATTTTTTCTAATTATGTTATTATGTTCAGTCGTGATAATATATATTTGAATTAGTAATACGAATAACCTGAATATCACCGCGATTATTTTAGGTCGATGGCATTCAAAGTTCCGTGTACCGGGGGAGGGATCTGACGTCAAATGGCATGTTTCTTGTTGTGTCAAGCATCAATACTCTGAGATTATCCCTAAAGCCTACTTTATTAGCACGTTAATTGTAGTTGGTGAACTGTAAGTAACGATGTGATACGGCAACAGAAAGTGGTTGACGAGTTCATCAATCGGTTGACGCGCACCACTGTTTTATGCACACTTGGCATGTGTAATTACACGTGTTGAACAAACCTTTATGCCAAGTTTGTGTCTGTCGTTCCGCTTGTCGACTCGCCCGTTTCTACTCGTTGCTCATTCGACATCGACAACAACTAATGAATCACACCTCATGGCGCGCACCTTAACACCAGATTCTTGAAAGCAGACGCGTAGTTAAATTAAACCCGTTATGATGTGGTGATCGTTAAATCGCCTGTCGAGCTCAAATTAAAACGACGTTTCGTATGGTTACATCAGCATTAATAACCGTTAATCACACACACACGCACGCACGCACGCACGCACGCACGCACGCACGCACGCACGCACGCACGCACGCACGCACGCACACACACACACACACACACACACACACACACATACATACACACCAACGCATACACACAAGCACGCAAACATGATGAAGCTTTTCCTTAGTACAATACTGCTTTGTTTACTTTATTCCGGTATTAAAGAAAATATTTTAGCATAGTAAAATAATTACCATGGTGCTAAATTTTCATTTAGTTTCTCTACATGCAGTCTACAAAGATGAACGTTTACTTAATCATTGATCCATACTACTATGGAACCCGTCAGTGTTGGAGCAGTTCAGCTGCCAGTCCAACACTGGTAAAGAACTTGTCCATGGTGACATCCCTGTGCAACTGCTCATCTGTGGTCGTGGACATTGACGAAATATTTTGGTGTTGTTGCTAATAAAGCTGTCCGTTGGGAAAGTAGCTGTGAAATTAGTTTAAAAGGAAACACGAAATATGTGTACCTACGTTGGGTCTATTCATATCCCTCATGTCGACTTTGCAAGTGATTACAATTAACTGGGTGGTTCCAACGTTTGTGACCAAGCTTAGTTTTAATACGTGTCTCCCTGATACTTGAATGTTGACACAGAAACGTGTACGGAAAAAAAAATTACAAGTTACAAGTTACCTTACCGTTCGTCGACGGTACTTTACAATAAATCCATGACGTTTTATTTTCGCAGACGATAACGTTTTAAAACGCGGTTACAATGTTTCACTTGTCTATATTAACATTTCACCATTTCATCGGTGGTTTGATAACTCTTCCACATTAGATGGTGTCAATAGTGTTTTATCATATCCGTATTGCTACCGTCGGTATATGTTTATCTGTGTAGCTTTGTTGAAACCCTACTGTGAAACACACACGCACGAACGCACGCAAACAAAACAGTATTCATAATGGTAAGTTATGAGCAACTTACAACACTAATTTAAATGGTTTGAACAACAAGTGTGAACAACAATGAACACGTCTCACTTTGTTTGCAACTTGTGTACAAGCGTGCATAATTCTAACACGTCAGAGTATTTAGAGGATGTGCGTTCATAACAATACATGACTAAATCTTACACATACACGCCACTGACGGTAAGTTTTGCACACTAATGGATACTTCTTACACATACACATTACAATATTCAGAGCAGCTGGACTTATCTCATAATTTACACTACTAAACTGATGCCAATGGTAATGCTACTGGACAAGGATATACGTACAATTATTCATGCAGAACTAAACCGATGTCAATGATACAGCTACTGGACAAGGATATACGTACAATTATTCATGCAGAACTAAACTGATGTCAATGATACAGCTACTGGACAAGGATATACGTACAATTATTCATGCAGAACTAAACTGATGTCAATGATACAGCTACTGGACAAGGACATACGTACAATTATTCATGCAGAACTAAACTGATGTCAATGATACAGCTACTGGACAAGAATGTACGTACAATTATTCATGCAGAACTAAACTGATGTCAACGATACAGCTACTGGACAAGGATATACGTACAATTATTCATGTAGAACTAAACTGATGCCAATGATACAGCTACTGGACAAGGATGTACGTACTATTATTCATGCAGCTGTTTAATTGACATCGGCTGTCGAATCGGGGAGGTTTTTGTAAATGTTAATTGACTTTGAAATGAACAATATCTATATCGAATATGTTGTCTGCAATCATGGATCACTTTTAAACATACAAATCACGATATCGACAGCGTATACGTCGCGAATTATTATAACTAATTTAACATATACACAGCTCGGAATACAACACATGTACGTTTTTGTAATCATGATTGATATGTACGTTGAATACAATCATGGATTAGTGATTCGTATATGGCATTATGGGTGCTTTACTTTACTTTATCCGTTGGCTTGTACCGGGGGGTGTCGCGGGGAGATGAAGCTGACGATCAGCAGCAAGCCGGAATGTCTGGAGAGGGGGATGTCGTGTTTCTTCAGTGTCTCTTCGACACCTGTAATCCAAGTCTTTCTTGGTCTCCTTCTCGCTTTAAAGCATGCTATCCTGGTGTTGTATGCATTGAGGGCCAGTTTGGTTGGTGGCCATGCGTGTCAGATGTCAAAACCACTTGATTATCTGTTGTTGTATGTAGTGGTGGGCTGGTTTTGTTCCGACCATTTCTCTCATGTGCTCGTTTCTTATCATGTCTCGTCTGGTCTTGTTGATGGCTCTTCTTAGATATCTTATCTCGCAGGTGGTGTTCTTTCTTTCAAGGTTTTTGGTCAGGATCCAAGACTGGCACTGGCATGTCAGGGTGGGGATGAAAATGGAGTTGATGAGCTTAGTTTTGGTTTCGTTGGGAATGTTGGAGTGTTTCGGGAGCGGTGCAAGCTAGTAGCTGACATTTTGTGCTTTCTGGACTCTTGTTTCGACTTCTCTGTTAAATAGTCCATCTTCTGTAAATATGCTACCGATGTACTTGAATTCGGTTGCTTGCTGGAGTGGCATGCCATTGATGTTGAGTTTGCTGGGTGTTCAGCTCACTTTCATTGTCTCGGTCTGGCTGTTGTTGATCTTTATGTCGTATTCGTCGCAGGTAGTGTTCAGGCTATTTGTATGCTTCAGCAATTTCTTCTTTTCATCTTCATTTGCAAGAATTTGGTCAACGGCAAACAACATTTCATTTAACGCTTCTGGTTGTGGGTTTGCCTTTGTTTTTATTGTCTATGGATACAATGACAGCAGTGGTGATAGGACACACCCTTGTCTCACTCCAGATGTAATTTGAAACCAGTCTGTGAGTCCATTTGGGGTGTGGACTGGGCTCATGCTGTTGGCGTAGATGGCTCTGATGTTGTCCAGGAGTTGTTGTTTTCCCGCTGTACGTTTCCAGTACTCTCTAAAGTTTGTCTCTGTTAACCCTGTCGAAAGCCTTAGCTTGATTTATGAAGACAGGATTCAGTTCTCAGTTGTACTCGATTGCTTTCTTGCTTTTTTGTCGTAGAGCAAATATGAAACCCATCTGTACGTCGCTTACCACTGGTTCCACTTTGTACCTAGTTCGCTGCTCGATAATGTTGTGTATAGTTTCCTTGCGTGGCTGAGAAGTGATATTCCTCTGTATGTGCCACAGTCTTTCGTGCTGCCTTTCTTTTTCCAGATTGGTACCACTGCTGCACACTGCCATTCTTCAGAGACTTTTCTCTCCTTCCATGCTTTCTTGAATATTGTGGTAAGCAATGTGATCCCGGTTTTTCCACATGCTAATTTGGCCTCAGTTGTTATTTCATCCACCCTGGCTGCTTTGTTCCTTGGACCTTTCTTCACTGCCTTCCTAACTTCAGATTTCAGGATTGCAGGCTCCTCTTGATATGGGTGTCTTGGGGTGAACTGATACTGGGTGTTTCTTGGGCTGGGTGGATTTAGTAGTCCTATGACGTACTCTTGCCATCTGTGCTTGATGCTGTTTTCATCATATAGGGGGTTTCCATCTTTGTCGTGTATCACTGTTGTTGGGCTGTATATCTCGTTTCTCAGTCTCGTGGCTTTGATACTCTTATAGCACTCACTGAGTGAGTGTTTGCACAGTTTTTTCAGTTCCTCACCGTATCCTTTTCATGATGATTATTTGGCAGCTTTCACCACTCTCTTGCTATGTCGTCTTGCAATTCTGTATTGTATGTGGTCCTCCTCCAACTTTGTTCTCACCCACAACTTGTACAACTTCTTCTTTATATGATGGCTTCTTTCGCTGTGTCGTTCCACCAGGCTGTCTGTTTTGTCTGCCCTCTTCCTGTCTTCCTTGTGCTGCATACTTTGTTGAGTGCTTCGAATAGAGTGTTCGTGAAGACAGACCATGTTTCTTCTGCAGTCAGTTCTGTGTTGTTCACGTCCTTCAGCTTCTTGGTGACTTCTATCTCCACTTCCTGCCAGATTTCTCGATTTTTCCTCAGGTTTTTCTGTTTTTTTATTTTTTTCTTGGATCTTGGTGTTATTCGGCTTTGTGTTCTAGCGTATAGGATGACTGGACGATGGTCTGTGTCCAGGCCTGCGTTGGGAGTGGCCTTTGCCTTTGTGGCGTTTCTTCTGTGTTCCATCCTTGTCACGATGAAGTCTATATGGGATTATATGTTGAGATCATTCCATTTATACCACGTCTGTTATGTCATTATGGGTGCAATCGGCATTAATCGAAACACCAGTGAGCATTTATACGGTTTTTCGCACCGAGCGAAAACGAACAAGATAAAATGAACCATTCGTAGAGGAATTACACATATAATCCAACTCGCTACGAAGGCAGACTAAGACAACACACAATTAATACTCCACATTGCACCAACGCTCTATACAATAACTGGAATGGTAAGAACAAGTACTCTAACACAACATTAATACCCAACATTGATACATCAAAGTTATATGCCATAATTGGCGAGCACAGCGAACACTGTTCAGTACTACTTTCTGTGTGATCACTATACTGATCATCAACCTTTTCAAGTAACTGATATATGCTTCATCCATGTTCAGATAGGGTTCTTATATACAACGCACTCTAGTTTCGTCAAATATAAGTCAAACATGTTTCGCTGATTTAGTAACAACCATGTCGTATATACAATAGCGAATGTCAGCCAACGTTTCGCTTAATACTTCCGTAATATACTGACTGAACACACTGGACGTTCTTTTTTATGTTAGTTATATCAATTGTGTAATTGTTTTGACATTGTTTTGTGAACTATCGTGGAAGCCACTATTGATTCTGAATCTATACGTCAACGCACACGTCCGCTTCAGTAATATGATGTAATATGATGTAATTAAAATTTCACTTTAAGCATAAACATGAATTAAATTTCCATTCTCTCGTTTGGAACTTATATATAATGATTTATTCAAATTATTAAGTCTTAGGCACTGCAAATTCATTAGAATCGAGCAAAACAGGTTCAAATTGTGGCGTAACAATATCTACATTCAATCACTTCTATTACGGTCGCTGTTTAACAACGTTGACATTTTGGTGCGATTTCCAACAATGCGCAAATAAGCAATATGTACACAAAGCAAATGACAAGGGAAGATTAATAGAAAGTGTTCGTGACGAGTCTGCAAGATGAGAGTTATATGCACAAATACTTTTAAAGGTTCTTCTTTTCACCATGGTTCAATCAAGTAGAAATATAACACGTACTCGTCATGTGGTTGTGCAACCCTATTGTCATTTTCAGAAAGTTTTAAGCATATGTCACAATAATCGTTGTCATTGCAAATCGTTGAACAAGTCGACGAAGAGATGATTATTCTTATCACGTTCGTGAAATTCTCTTCTTTTATGGTTTTGTGGTAAGGAATTATGCTTAAATGATCAGGGAAACTGATCGCTATGATAACAAGTTCATGCTTACAATTCTATAGACTTATTGGTCGATATTGGGTTTTATGCATATGTTGCTTCAGAATATTATATTGAGCGAGCTTGCTAGCCCAAAACAACATTACAAACTAACATTTCAACACATTTAATGCAACAAAATGGTAATTGACGCATTCTACTGCGCACGCCATTTGAATTAATCATTCGGCACGGGTGTATCTATTTATCAGTGAGACACCGATTTCTATTGCATCGGATGTCACGCCGTGCAGAACGTCACGCCGTGCAGGACGTCACGCCGTGCAGGACGCGTTATCAGTAGCAATTACCCATGTAATAAAAGTATTAATAAGGTACCATGTATTTGGCTGATTGGCAAACCGATGAAGCGGTACTCTCTTTATTAGAAAATCCCACGCATGCGCGGCAGTTCACGACCATGCAAAGTTTGGAGAGCGCCCACCTGCAGACTCACCAAAGTGAAAATGTTCAGGACGACGATCGAAGCGATCCTGGTTGATAGATGTGCTCAATGGTCTATCACACTTACAATAGAGAATGTACTCGTTGATACGTACAGAAGAATGTTGACGAAAACCCTAAAAGTGTCATGACGCAATGATATGGAATGTATGCATCTTGTTTTCGAAAATGAGACAACGCAGATGCGCTAGTTTAGTCATGACTCTCGATACAACTCTTCACCAAAGACCACCATGCGAGGCACATTGGAGGGCAACAGAAGACGGGCAACCAAACAAAAATTGTCTGGACAAAACAACTGTATGGGCACACCTATTTTAACATATATGCATGACTATGTGAGTATACCCGGGTGTAAAGATAATCATTCGCGTATCGTGACGTCGTGTTATGGAGACGTCCTAAGATTAATGCAACTATGTGAATATCCAGTCGCCGTATGCTGCCGTGCACCTTGTCGGGAGGTATATTTTCCTAAATAGAATAGGGGTAACTATCGAGGATATATGTACTGTTGCGATGTTATCGCGATAGCTGCATACACAAGTCGCCTTGAATTGTTTCGCCAACTATCATTTGTATTTAAAGTTCAGTGTACTGTTGATGAAAATATTCAATGTTTTGGCGATAGCATTGCATCGCAACATCGACTATTGTGGTGCATCGATAGTCCAACATATTGTTACACACCTAGCGCAGATCAAACTGTATAAAACATGTTTACTGTTTGGCTAACATATTGGACACGTTGAGCTCTGTGTTGACTTTCTAAGACCGAGTGAGTAGTTATTATATAAATTGTGCTGATCACGTATTTTGTTCTTTATATTATTAATAAGGTGGTTACAATGTTAGCAACATCAAATGTCTTAGCTTAATAAGAGTCTCCATGGCTTTAGTGCAATGCGTTAAAGTGGAAAGGAAACATTAATTATATCTGAGCCTGAACTGAGTATTTTGTAAAAGCGTTGTATTTTCAGATAACATAATTGTGTGTATTTAACAATGGTATGGAGTTCGGTGCTTGTCTTACCGCAAATATTTGTTTTGCATATTTACACAGGAAAAACAGCAGTATTCATACAACATAGTCGAATATATATATATACAGGCATTGCATACCATAGGAACGTTAGAATAATATGTTTTAATCGGCGTTTAATAATCAGTGCAGAGCGAGAACTTGAGGTTTTCATTGTTAGGTTGCGCCATTCGTGATGTCAAAGTCAAGCCAGCACCAAATGCGCGTCTTGAAAAATGTGTCCTACTCATAACTGCATAGGGACAAATACTTATAATTCAGTGCCGGGGTGACCATCCTACTTGGTCGTTGCTGACCGTAACAACTCGCGAGATAAATTTAACTTATGACCATTTGGGGTTGCAGTAAGGGTTGTCCTTAAGGGGCGACTTAAGGGTAACCTAGTGTTCAAATATGTATTTAAAATGTTAATAGTGGCAACATCAATCTTTGAAAGTGGTACGCTTCAAAACACAATATACAGCTCGTATGCTTCACCAAACAACATATCAATATCATTTCATTACACCAGCTGCACACCTACACACCTAATTATATCTAAACAGCACACCTAAATGTATGTATCAGTGAAGCAGCAGGAGCTCGCTCTCAGATAATAGACACCATCAACATTCAAATAGCAAATAAGTGTTCACATTTGTTAATTTTCAATAGCTATTTTCGAACCCGATTCTTTGGATCGAGACTAATCCAAATTCAAAGATAAGAAAACACTTCATTATTGTATTGTCCTTGTATAATTATCATCATAGTCTGCAGTTTACTGGAAAGCACTGTTTTGAGTAGGTATACTTATGAATACATCTTCGAGAATAAACAAGTACTTGACAGCCGGAATTATCTCTGTGTCGACCCGTTGATCTATTCATTGACTCGATGTTAATGACAATGACCACTGGATAGTGTATTTCGATTAGAATCACAACAGGTTAATCGTCTTCATTTTGAGAGAGGTATATATTATTTATTTTTGGTCGGTGATCAAAGTGCATAAGTCAGCGAGGCATGAATTTGAATTCTTTTTCTTTTGTCACTTCCGTTTTCCTGCTACTGCAGACAATTGTAAGCTGTCTTGACTTTAATGCTCTAGTGGGAGAGGGCATTCTAGGAAGTGTTGCATCTTTTGTGATCTTATCCATAGTCATATTCGGTTTTAGTATCTTGGTTGCACCCCCACTTATGCATGGACGAGATGTGGACGAAACCTAGGGAAGATACCCAGTGCAGACTGACGGAATTCCTTTCAGGTTTATCTAGCAAACACATGTGCCACGAACCTTGTTGATGCTACAGCTGGCACCAACAGCAACGAATGATTCCTGCACTGAAATGCACGTCACCATGGACACCACCTCAAAATGGACACCACGTCACCATTGGGTGTCCGCGCTACATGTCCAGGAACTGATTATACTACACAAGAATGTCTGACTGAAGAGATCATATTCACAAGAAAACGTTCCAGATGCTAAATTTCAGGACGGTAAATCTGACTATTTAGAACCGTTAATTGTAACTCAAATCAGTATGCCACTTGCAAGAGTGGTCAACTTTTCATTGAAAGAGGGAGTTGTTTCCTTTGAATGGAAAGAAGCAAACATCACACCATTATTTAAAAAGGGATCGAGAAATATGTCAGATAATTACAGGCCAGTGAGTTTAACGTCAGTGATTTGTAAATTATTAGAAAGGTTAATTAAAGACCATATGGTGAACTTCCTTATTTGGCATAAATTATTAAATTCATCTCAAATGAATTCCTAAAAGTGAGGTCATGCTTAATAAATATGTTACGTTTTTTGGAAGAAATCACCAAGTGGATAGACGAGTTGATAGGTAGATATTATCTACTTAGATTTTCAGAAAG
This sequence comes from Lamellibrachia satsuma, assembly GCA_033239005.1. NCBI lineage: Eukaryota > Metazoa > Annelida > Polychaeta > Sabellida > Siboglinidae > Lamellibrachia > Lamellibrachia satsuma. The sequence continues at coordinate 1,432,974 of BSQZ01000069.1, read as the reverse complement.
CTTTTGAAAAAGTACCACATCAAAGATTACTAATTAAATTAAAAGCCCATTGTATCAGGGATGGCATAATTGACTGAATAAACCAATGGTTGACTGATAGAATACAGCATATTGTAGTAGATGGAGAAGTTTCAAACTGGAAATCAGTTTTGAGTTGGGTACCACAAGGATCAGTATTAAGGTATTTGTCATTCTTGATATACATCAATGACTTGGACGACAATATAACAAGTAACGTACTGAAATTTGCGGATGACACAAAAGTGTTTAGAGAGGTTAACACTGATGGTGATAAACAACATTTACAAAACGATCTAGACAGATTAGTGAAATGGTCTGCTGAAATGGCAGATGTTTTTCAATTTTGGGAAATGTAAATGCCTACATACAGGACATGGGAATTTGGATGTAAAGTATAAAATGGGAGATACTGTTCTGGGCACTACAGTAAAGGAAAAGGACTTAGGTGTTACAATAAGCGCTGTTTTGAAAGTTTAAGAGCAGTGTGGTATTGCAGCTTCAAACAGTAATCAAACTCTTGGGTTGATTTGGAGAAACATAACATGCCAAGATAAAAGCTAATTATGTATCTGTATAAAGCAATAGTTAAATATCATTTAGATTACTGTGTACATGCGTGGAGACCATATCGAATAAAAGGATATAGATACGCTTGAACGCATACATAGGATAGCAACTAAAATTATTCCAGGACTGAGAAACCTTAGCTATGAAAAACGCCTGAAAGAATGTGGTTTAACAACTCTAGAGACAAGGAGGTTAAGAGGAGATTATACTGAAGCTTTTAAATTATTGAATAGGTATGCAAATATTGATAGAAATATGTTTTTCTCACTGAAGATAGCAGAACTAGAAGTAAAATTAGTAAAGGATCAGTGTATATTGGCTATCAAGAAGTACTCGTTCTCACAGAGGAAATAAATGAATGGAATAAATTGTCTACGGATTGTATAACAGATAGCAACGTGAATATGTTTAACAACAGGATTTACACATATCTCAGGAGGGCGTAGTTACACGTAGAAGAATATTGTTGGACTCTCGATAAGCCAATGGCTTCCGTGTTCACTTGCCATCTGGGATGGCTAATCGTTTTAAATCTTGTTTGTTGCACGGCAGTACACGCATACCAACTCTAGACACATCTAGTTCGAATACTTTGTTCTGAGCCAAAGCGTATGGTTAGTTGTGAATCATATTTTAACTGCACACTTCCAGTAACGCGGATGATTCCTACGCAGATCTAGAGTTGCAATCGAGCAGTTGGGTTACGCTGAAGACCCAACACAATGTTTATAGGTTTGCATTGTTAAACTGCAAAAGTGTGGCAGTTTTGTAAGCGACAAGTGTAAGTGTCCGTTTCTCACTAATCGATGTTGCTATATTCTGCAAATGACTACTTTGAGACAGGTACATATGCATTAGTCAGTGTTCCCTACCAACACGACAGTATTATGCCATGTATTAAGCAATGCATTAGTCATAAGTGAGCGGGCCATTATAGCACTTCCGAGAGGACAAAAGGTCCGGAAATGTCACCATGACACTAATGCATGTGTCAGTGACTGTGTGATAGTTGATGACGAAGTCAAGTCGCACAATACGCAAATTCGAATTTTAAAAGTGTGAACATCACGAATGTTAAAATTTATTTGTTTAGTCAGCGTGCTCGAAAAATCGTCAAATTCATATGTTCTCAAAAAATTCAGCATGCAAGATTCCCAACATTAATCTTGCATGCTGATTTTTTGAGAGCATATGACTTTGAAGATTTTGTTCAGCACGTTGACTAAACAAATAAATATTAATATTCGTGATGTTCACAAATTTAAAATTCAAATTTGGGTACATCATTAAAAGCGTTAACAATAGTTTGCCAGTGGAAACATATAAACAGTAATCTGACCTCATATTTGCTACATGTAACTTTGTTTAGTGCTAAGCAACTACATAATACATTAAACGCGTCATACAGATACATCCGCATAAAACAAATGACATGTAACTTTTGTTTTATTCCGTCTGCCATGTGACATTTACAAACACATAATTACCTGGACGTACGCAAATTTACAAGAATTTACGTGAATCTATGGAGAATTTCAACAGTCAATACTATATTATGTGCCGAAGTCTTCTTGTTAACCATCTTATTAGGTTGTTCTTAATCACCACATCCACAGTTTAAACATATAACTTCACTTAAGTTTGGCGGAAATGAGTAATACTGTAAACATATAGATATATTTACATAACGATTTAGACTTGCAATATATTTTACATGTTTCGCTTTACTTGCACATAATATGGTGAGTGTGTGCCACTGGACGAACGAACTCGTGTGTGCAATCATGTTGCAATTGGAGAAGAAACCGATTCAATATGTCAGACATATTCGGAGTTACTTAATGAACCTTCCTTCATATTGATAACGTTTTTTCATTTCAAATACGTGACATCCGCAGAGAAGGTGAGGTTGGCAGAATAGTATGGAAGGCACAGCAAGAAAGGTAGAAAAGGCAAAGGCCAAGGTGCTTATATAGCGTGGTATCCATTCCTTGGGACTGCTCAAAGCACGTAACACTTCATCCCCCACCCCCGGCAGACATAGTCATTCCAACGCCATATCGAATTATCTGGGAAGCATTCGGCAGATGGTTGAATTAATCGTTCTCTTTCTGACCAATGTGTGTTATGTAAAGTAAAACCCTCTCGAAGTATCATTGTAGCGCACACAACGTATCAGAAAATCAAACTGCCGATGCATGTGGTTTCTCGAGATATATGTTGCCACAAATAATAATAAAAACGATTATTATTATGATAATAAAACAATTTATATATATTTATATATTTATTTTATATATTTATATTCATATAACCTGAGCCCAGACCGCAGCAACCGCGAATTATTATGCATAGTATCACGGTCAAGGTAGCTCGAGACTCATCATTAAATGTGCAGATTAACATTTGATGTGACGTTCTGTCTTGGGGCGCGACTTTATTTGCGGATTTGCTGAACGGTCTTATTGTCACATGCCTACTTGGGTGACTGCGATCATCCGTCTTTGTGAGATACTGTCCAATCAAATCGTGCCGTATAAGTCGGGCACTACGATTGGTTTGTAATCTCATAAGGCATGGCAGAAAACGGCGGATACGGTTTGCTGTCGTTCCACAGTATAGGTGTGCAGTTCAAGCCTACAGCAAGTATAATACAGATGTCCTTGATGCTTACCTATATTGGGTTGCCGCCGCCAAGGGTGGACGTTCAAGGCCGATTTTCCGGGTGTTTATAACTGGTGGGTAGCCGTGTACAATTCAGATTCACTGGATGTATATAACGTTATATGTATATAATATGCGGTGATGATGTCTGGACGTACGCCTCAAGATGTTGTGCCTTGATTGAGAGGTTATCGTTTTGAACAGATCAATGGTATGCACTGAAAGTGTGATTTATCTACCTAGGTGTGCGTGGTTGTGGACGTCCGATATCAAGACGAGAAATTTGTTCACGAATGCAGTTCATGGGTGGCGTTGTGTCATGTCATCGTTTTGAAGAATGACGCTGGTTAACATTTTGCCAAAAGATTTCGACGAAAATGTCGTTGTTCATGGATAAGTGCCAGACTGACTTAACTCGTTCTTCAATATCAACCAAATGAAGTAAGAAAATCAACAACTGGTGGCTGAAAGGATACATTTAGAACTGATGTTTTCACTGTTTAATGCTTGACGTTGTCAACCATTAAGTACAAAGGTTTTCAATAAAAATGTTGGTTTCACCAGTCGCGTTGGTATGGGGATATCGAGCAAACTGTCTCTGATGGATGTGACATTGGCAGAGCAACGAAGGAATCATAAAATCTTCACCATCGAATTTACGAAATGCTCGTTGTGCCTCAGTAAGTCAAACATGCATGACATATATTTGTCGAATTTAGTCACCTGCGTTATACATAAGATCACTATTTGAATATGGATGAAGCACACGTCAATTACTTGAAAACGTTGATGATCAGTATTGTGACCATTCTTAACGTAATATTGAACACTATCGTTATTGCTGTGTTCGCGAAATATCCTCAACTGCGCGAAGATCGCACGCATCTGTTTATGTTCTCTTTGACGCTCTCAGATCTCATAATGGGTGTCACATCAATGCCTATCAGCGCAGTCTTGTGCTCAATTTCGATAACAAACGCAGGACAAACTTTACACTACCTGGCAGCTAGTCAACTAATCTGTCTGAAATGGTGCGGGTTCATTTCGCTGCACAGCCTCTGCTGGGTGACCGTTTGCAAGATGGTCGCCATACTGAAACCTCTACAGTACGAACAGCTCCTCTCTAAAGCTCGGTGCTACGCCATAATTGCATTCATTTGGCTGATAGGAGGCCTGCTTTCAACTGTTGGCAGTCGTTTAAACGTAACATGGAACGACGTGTTGTGTGTACCTGAACCTTCGGTTGTGGCTGATTCCGATTATGTAGTGAGAATGATCTTCATGAGCTGCCTTGCAATCGCTCTGACCGGTACTGTTTATGCAACTTCAAGAATATTTTGTGCGATCGTCCGAACCCACATTCACATCACGGCGCAAGTGCACTCGATCGGAGGAAGCAATGTTGCGACCGGAGTCATCACGTCGTTGGCCGTAACATCGATACGCTCCGGTAAAAACGTGCTCCTTATATGTGCTGGAGTCGTTGTTCTCACGATTCCTGTTATGGCATATAGCGTTGGGATATTGATGTGGGGTTTTCATAATGTGTCGTCTTCGTATGGTTTTGTAGCATGTTGGATTGCTATGTGCAATTCCTTTGTAAATAGTTTGCTTTATCTGGTCCTATTTCGCTCGGTGCGTCAAAAAGCTGCACAAATGCTCAAGGGATGTATAGATTTATGCCGCGTCATACGTCACCAATAACACCATTTACCAACCGTATATTAAAGCAGAATATCTATAAATCAATATATAATGTTGAACAGCTTCTTATTTTTGATCTCAAATACATCATACATCCATCATGACAACCATTTGTTCAAGCCCGTTTCTTTTTAGCGATTAAACTATATCTGAGAAAATATAATGTTAGCTACATTGTCGTTTTGAGTTATGTCACATCCACCGCCGACATGTAGTGTTACGAGCTACGCAATACATTCTGATTTCTTCGGGTTTTACGTATGCGATCGAAATGTCGATTGGCCTCAGCTAGAACAAGTAAATGGACAGTCACGTCAACGAAGAAATTCGCAAATTCTACCCCAAACACTTGCCAAAAACGCTTCTTTATATTGAATGCTGTGTTATTCTAGTGGGAATATCGCCCATCTGAACAGTAAAGCGCGGGAAAATTCACCCCCGCTGACCCGACAACTTTATATTCACCTGAACGCTCCGACGACAAACAATAGCAACTGCTGTGAGATATAACATTGGTTGCAGCTGTGTGCAAAACAAAGCTAAGAAGCATGCACTGACAATTAGCCACAGGCAATCCACAGTGGCGTAAATCCAATAACGCCAACCATGCCGAAAGCGAAAAAAATCACTGCCAGTGCCACTGACGCGTCAGAGCTAGCGGAAATCAAACGGTCTCTGGATTTCTTGTGCGAATCCTTCGAAGAAATAACAAAAACGAGACAAGACCACGGACAAACACATCTCTGAGCTCCTTGACAACATCAAAGCAAAAGACGATCGCATTAACAAACTCGAATGTCAGGTTAACGAACTTGAACGAACCTAGAACAAAAAGAACGTCATCATTACGGGAGTGAACCTCCATAGTTACGCCGCGACCACTGCCACGACCACTGCGGCGCCCACTGCGGCGACCACTGCCACGACCACTGCCACGACCACTGTCAATCACCGAGAGTTCGGCAATGTCAACAAACTTCGTCAACTTCACTCGCCGTCAGAAACTAAACGTGCATCTTGAACCGTACAACATATCGGCGATTCACTATCCGCCGCCCCGACGTGACATAAAACGTCCGGTCATCGTTCAACTACATTCTGCAGGGAAAGCGGCTGAACTGATGGCGAGACGACGTGTGCATAAAGGTACAGACATTTACATAAACGACCAACTCTCGTCCTACACTGTTCCGTCATGCTAGAAAATTTAAAAGAGAAAAAAACATTCAGTGCGTTTACACAGCATTGGTGCGTCTTCATAAATGTTAGAGAGGACGGGCAAAGGTTGAAAGTGAAGACCCTAGCGGACCTTGATAGACTGTGAAGTAAATTCACCAGCAATAGAAATGGATAAAACCTTAGTAAGAACAGATGTGTGTGTACTGTTTGTAATCGGAACTTGAATCATCGTGTAATTAAATGTGAACTATGTGAAACAAGACTCCACAAAACTTATCCGAAATTAACTCAGCACCAATATATGTTAATTCGTAGAAAACATATTGTTTACCACTGTCCTTCTTGTTGTGAAGTCTTCCCATTTCATAATATAAGCGATGATGAATGTATATTTGAAAATTCTTCTGTTGAATTTTTTTATATTCATACATTACTTGATCAATGTTCCCACTTTATTGTGTACTTGTTCAAGTATTCTGATGACAAAACGTTTGGTTTCGAAAATGACATTGAACTACACAACAATTTCTACAAAAAAGTGCATCAAAATGTGGATATTACACTGACATGAAATTCAAAAACACCTTTAGTAAAGCGAAGGGATTGTCATTCATACACTTTAATGCTAGAAGCCTTAAGGCTAACTTCACAACATTTGAGTCTACCTCGCAGAGCTTGATCTGCAATTTGATATCATCGCCATATCTGAGACATGGTCTGAACTAGACCTAATCAGTGACTATAATATAAACAATTAAAATGGTTATCACATTACTTGGGGTGACCCAATAGGTGGTGGTGTTGCAACATACAAAAGTAGAGCTATCTTGCAAATTAATTGGAACCGGATCGATGACAGTAGAACATATCTTGGAATGCGTTTCAGTGGAATTATCCATAAAGAATTACTCGAATGTTATTATCAACTGTGTCTACAGAACGCAAGGATCAAACTTAGAAACATTTTGTGAGAAACTAGAAAGTATTTTATGGGGCACCAAATCGGCCAAAACAATATGTGTATATGGTGAATTCAATATAGATTTGTTAAAGCATGACAATCACAGCAATACAAAGCATTTTTTTGATATAATGTACAGTTTGGGTCTTTACCTTTTAATTGATAAGCACACCAGAATCACAAATATCTCAGCTACGCTAATCGATAATATTTTACTAACGAACTCCGACATCATCTTACTTCTGGTTTCCTAATTAATTACATTAGTGATCACTTACCAATCTTTGCAATATGTAAGTATAAAATAAATAGAAATTTTAAAAAAGAGGTTAATCATGTTAGAATAATAAATGAAGATAGATTAGCTTCATTTAAAAAAGAGCATCATTTTGATGATGTGCTAAACACTAATGATGTAAATCATGATTATGATACGGTCCTGCCCATATGTATACATTTGTTTAATAAACATTAGTGAAAACAGTACTGAAGAAAAGTTGCATTAACAAAAAGACATTGTTCACAAATGGACTAAAATGTGCTAGTGTACAGAAAAAGAGGCTGTACAAAGCATGTATTATATCTCAATCTTCTGAAGCGGAACTAAAATACAAAGCATACAAAAACAAACTGATATATGTATTAAGATGCTCTACGAAAGCATACTACTGCGAGTTGCTAGATAAACAGAAACATAATGTAAAGGGCACATGAACAATACTAAACACTATCATCAACAAACAATTCAATACCCTACTTATTTTGTGAGTAACAATAAACATATATCAGAAAATAAGGCTATTGCAAATGGATTCAATAATTATTTTACCAATGGTGGTTTTAACTTAGCCAAGAACATATCTTCACCTGACAAGGATGTGTTTATTTATGATTATTTGGGAGAAGGATGTAACGGGAGTATATTCCTAAGTCCGATTGATGGGCAAGACATTATTAGAACTGTACAATTTAAAAACATAGTGTCAACATATTTTATTGATATAAATGTGAGCATGGTATAAACAAATATTAATAAAATTGTAAAACATTGATGTATTGGCAAGCAAATAAATGTCAATGGTGTTCGTGGTATAGAACATAAGTGGATTGTGAGTTATTTAGAAAATAGATCACAATTTGTTCAGTATAAAAATTGTGATTCTGAAGTACTTGTGTTGTGGTGTACCAAAAGGTTCCATCTTAGGACCGAAATTATTTATAATGTATATCAATGACATTTTCAATGCTTCAAAACTGTCTAAGTTTATTTTATTTGCAGACGACACGAACGTGTTCTGCTGTAATAATGACATCAATGAACTTATCCGGCAGACAAATGCTGAGCTGGATAAACTTAATGTGTGGTCTTCAGTGAATAGATTATCATTAACCATAGCAAAAACAAATTACATGATTTTTGGAAATAGCGCATTGAAAACGTTTCTCTGTATAAAAATAAACAAGTTCACAAATAATAGAGTTGAAGCAGCTAAATGTTTAGGCGTATTGATTGATGACAAATTAGTTTGGAAACATCACATTTCTCTCTTGAAATCTAAACTGTCAAAGTGCTGTGCGGTTATGTACAAAACTATTTTCTTACTTGACAGACGAGGAATGCGTATTTTATATTATTCTCTCTGTTCGCCTTACATTATGTATTGTGCTGACATATGGGGAAATACATATGCAGCAAAAAATGCTTAGCGTTGCTACAAAAAAAGGTTGTAAGATTAATATGTGGTATTCAGAGGTTGGACCACATATCTAGCCTATTTTTGATCTCCGCATTCTAAAATTGCCAGATATGGTGAAACAAAAATCACATGAAATTATGTATAAGGCATATAACAACTCATTGCTAAATAATGTACAAAAACTTTTCGTTTTGTACGACCCTATGTATATGTCCCGAAAAAAATGTGTATTTAAGCAAAAGTATGCACGCACTAATATAAAAAAATGCGTATATCAATTAACAGTGTAAAGTTATGGAATCTCCTTGACAGCTCATTAATTCATTGCAAGAGTGTTTATCTTTTTCAAAAAGAACGATACTGTTCAAGTATTGCACAGCTATTTAACCAATGAGTAACCCGATTATGGATAAAATAATTGTATTGCATTAGAATTGTTCATGTACTGTTCTCTTTAAAAACACTTACACTTGTAACTTAATAATTGTATTATTTAGTGTCACTTTTAAGTGATAGGGCAACGAATATAAGCATTACGATTCTTCTTGCCCTTTTCAACTTTTCAACTTTTCAATTCCATTGTGTTTGTATGTTAACTGTTGATAAAGTGTGTGATTTTCGTAAGCCCAATCTACTCAAATTGTGGGTTCGTGCAATGGACGTTCTATTTTAGTACACGTAGGAACTAACAATGCAGAGAGGGAGGGTACGACTGCCATAGTTAGGAAATACAGGCAGTTGGTTAGAAGAGCTAAGTAGACATGGGTTGAGCAAATAATTCTGTCAAGGATTATACCGAGGTCATGCTTAACAAATATTTTTTATGTTACGTTTTTCTGAAGAAACCAGTAAGTGGCTATACGAGAGATCACCTTTAGATATTATATACTTAGATTTTCAGAAAGCTTTTGACAAAGTGCCAAATAAAAGATTACTACTTATTTTAAAAGCACATGGTATCCGGATGGAACAATTACTGACTGACAGAAGACAGCGTGTTGTAGTAGATGGGAAATTTCAAACTGTTTTATTTCAAACTGTTTTAGTAATCATACATCTGTATAAAGCAATAGTTAGGCTTCATTTGTAGTATTGTATATAAGCTTGGAGAAAATACCGTTAGAACTTGGATGTAAACTATAAAATGGGAGATACTGTTCTGGGTACTACTGTAAAAGGAAAGGACTTAGGAGTTGCAATAAGTGCTGATATGAAAGTTTCAGTGCAGTGTGGTATTGCAGCTTCAAAGGGTAATCAAATTCTTGGATTGATTAGAAGAAACATAACATACGACGGACAAAAAGTTAATTATTCCTCTTTATAAAGCAATAGTTAGACCTTATTTAAAATACTGTATACAAGCATGGAGACCATATCGTAAGAAGGATATAGATACGCTTGAAATAATGCAAAGGAGAGCAACTAAAATGATTCCAGAACTGAGATACCTTAGTTATGAAGAACGACTTAAATAATGTGGTTTAACAACCCTAGAGACAAGGCGGTTAAGAGGGGATCAAAGTGAAGTTTTTAAGTTATGGAATGGGTGTGAAAATATTGATAGAAATATTTCTTTCTCACTCAAGAAAGATAATAGAACTATATGACATAAGGTAACATTAGTAAAGGATCAGTGTAGATTGGATATCAAAACGTACTCGCTCTCACATAGTACAACCAAAGAATGGAACAAATTAACTACAGATTGTGTAACTGTTAGTAGCGTTGTCCACTTGTCATTTGGGCCTTTGCCTTGGATGGAAATCTAGTTCAATCTTGTTAAACGCGTAATAATAAGGAAACGTTGTTATATCTAGCAGTTCGACCAAATACTGAATGCGTTTCTCAAACATGTGGCAGTCGGTGAATTTTAATTATTTGCTGAAAAAATAGCTTTGCCACGTAAGGAAATAATCTGTCGTAAGGAGTTTCAATGACACATGCGCATGTGAACACGATAAGATTATTAGTGATCGTAACAGCAGTATAAATTACGATATATGTCTAGCTGCTCTGAACATTGTGATGTGTATATGTAAGAATTATCCAAATTACCCTCACATAATACTGTGGGTGTGTATTTGTAAAACTCAGTCATGTATTTTATGAACTTACATTATCTAAGTTTTGTGAAGTCTTAGAATTATACATTATTGTTGCAAGCAATGTGCATGTGAGACTAGTCCATTGTTATGCAAAAACTTACACCATTTAAATTATTGTTATAAGTTGCACTTATATATTATGAATACTGTGATGTATGTGGTGCGTGCGTATGGGCGTCCGTGCTTGAGTGCGTGGAAGCGTTCGTGCGTATGTTCGTGCGTGTGTGTTAAATATTTATCCACGATAGTAATTAAAAATACCTAATAAATATTGCGATACATATGTTCGCATTTTAACAATGTTACCAGCAGACTTGCGTATATATAACAAAATGACGACGTGTACCTCAACAAGTCACAATGTTGCTAGGAAATTAGCACAATTAATGAACATAAAGCACGCTCAAATAATACTGTGGCCTGTAAAACTTAGTCATGTTTTGTTCTAAACTGTGTGTGTGTGGGTGTGTGTGTATGTGTGTGTGTGTGTGTGGGGGGGGGTGTGTGGGTGTGTGCGTGCGTGCATGCGTGTGTGCGTGTGTGTATGTGTGTGTGTGTGTTTGTAATGATGTAATTCACCATAAATACACTGGCTTTGCTCACCTTACCTTGTGACACTAAATCGGCGAAGCTCCTTTCCTGCCGCGTCACTCGTTTACCATTCACTTGTTTACCATTCACTTGTTTACCATTCACTTGCTGCACACTCTGCCTCCTCCCATCGCTCATCTTTCTTGCACAATATAATGACACACGTATACTGTAAAGTATTTTTAAAATATAAATAATTATTATATAAGATATATGATGAACACAATGGTGTATAAGGGTAATAAGGCGATGTACCCAATATATACACTACTAACATAATCTACAATAACAATGCTCACTCCAACACTATGCTCTAGTGGCTCATTGGCGAATCCCTCCAATACTGGTATTCACTCCAGGCATGGCTCACTCCAGGCATGGCTCCCTCCAGGCATGGCTCCCTCCAGGCATGGCTCACTCCAGGCATGGCTCCCTCCAGGCATGGCTCACTCCAGGCACGGCTCCCTCCTGCAGTAGTATGATGCAACATAACTAATTTAGCAGAACACAGATAATTATTTAAACAAGACTTAGTGTTGCAATTCCATATCTCTATTTTACTGTGTTACTTGGTACTATCTTATTAAGTTCTAATTTGCTACACAGTACATATTCTGTGTTAAATGACTGAACCAAACACCTGGTCGGTGTTTACAATCTACTCTGCAGGGTGGCTCCCTACTTGTGCTCAAGTGCCTGTCTCTAGGGACTAAGCCCCACACCGTACACGGTCAGCCCCTTAGGGTGATTAATCATGACATCAGTGCCCACTGGGCAGTTTCTAATACTGACTGCATAGCTTAGTAGAAAACATTATGTTGCTAAATGCATTGCATTGCATATTAACTGAACGTAGTGTACATTAAACTATGGCTAAACATGATTACGTCTGAATACTCTCCAAGTGATATCACTAGCTGGATGCAAGCATTATAAAACTCATTAAGACACTGTTTACAGAAAGCTAGTATGGGTTAACTTCAGCATATCGATGGTGCACTCTCAATGCAATTTTCCATATAACGAAAACCCTAATAACTAGGTAATTGCAGTAAAATATCCATTCAAGTTTCGGTCAAATGATGGACAATCTTCCATCTCACAACATGATACAATTAGAAAATGGAAATAATTACTTAAATGTATTACTGAGCAAGCTGACACTCGCCAAAATAACTCTCCTCGTTGCTGTGTGAAACCCGACCGAGCCTAGCACACAGCTGGTGTACCACTTGTCTCTGGGTCTCCCAAGGTTTAAGCTATTAATTATTTGTAGTATTGAAAAACCTAAATGTAATTATAATAAACTCTTTGGTAATTAAACCGTGGAAATATGGTTTCACAAAATAAAGAATGTAACAAAATCCAGCATCTACTTAACATATACTTCTCTCATATTGTGACTGGTAGAGACATTAGAATGGAGATTAATATGTGTTTCGCAGGTGTTCAAATGTAAGCCAGTTTAAATGTCAAATGAATATAACTTTTGTCAATGGATTCATTTTCCATCGTTACCCTTCTTCGTCTCCGACATTTCAAGATGGAAGATCTCATTACCATAATCTAGCAAATCAATGATATAGACGGGGCCAAAACTGCGGTATTGCCACGGTAAGCAGAATTTGCCAAAACAAGATATGCCATCGAAAGAGAAAACAATATTTAATAAAAACAAATATTAGCAAAATTATATTTTTTCTGCCCTCGTTTATTTATTTTTCCTGTAGTCATGTGACATAATTTGCATAATTATGCCCATAACTAAATTCACAGTGAATGCATATCCCATAGTCATACATTTATACATGAAATTGCACGGTGTTTGTGTGTGTGTGTGTGTGTGTGTGTGTGCGTGTGCGTGTGCGTGTGCGTGTGCGTGTGCGTGTGCGTGTGCGTGTGCGTGTGCGTGTGCGTGTGCGTGTGCGTGTGCGTGTGCGTGTGCGTGTGCGTGTGCGTGTGCGTGTGCGTGTGCGTGTGCGTGTGCGTGTGCGTGTGTGTGTGTGTGTGGCAGTTGCTTTTTCACAGCAACTGTTATCATCTCGTTGACCTGTTGACCAAGTTTTGTCAAAATCACATACGTCCGTGCGTTGCCCGTCAATTTGTAAAAAAAAACACCCATGTATTCATGCGCCTACGTGGCCGATAGCAGAACAATTATCATTAATCCCTCCGCCTTTTAAACTCACCAGAAATACACATCTACAAAAAACATGTGTATAAGCCTTCTCAATTGCCCTTATGTAACGTCATATGAATTGTTTTATTTAGCATATCACAATTTAATACGCCCTATATTCGTGAAATAATAAACAGTAAATAATAAACAAGAAGGTCATCTGTGCAATACCATTACTAGTCTGTCGAGAGTGCTATTGCTAAATGTCTAGACGTCGTTAAACACACACGTGAGATGGTACGCATTACTCTATCTCTAAAACAGAGTGTAAACTGTGTCAAAATATAATGTTTTTCCTGTTGGTTACAAGGCGTTGTCCTACATCACACCACTTTTTTCTTCGAATTTTTAAAACATAATGTGACCATTTAATGACTTCTGTACTAGGTGGGTGTTTTTAAACATCATTTCATAAACATAAACCAATATACGTATATATCAAGTTTTTTGTTACAAACCAATATTTTTTGTCTACTTATTTACAACTTCCACATGCATATAAATAACCTCTAATTCCGTTACATTACAGGTTGAAATATCGTGTTTAAATATTTTTTGCAAAGTCTTGCTTCCTAGAAATTATGTCGGAGTAATCATGGGTGGATTGGCTAAAGTGATAGAATGCAAAGTGCACCCGCAGCAATTTGTTTTTAGCAGTAACGGAATTAACATAGCCGATAACATGTAAAAGCATGTATTCGATTAATCTGATGCACAACTAAAGTTTTTACCAATGTAATGGTGCTGGAATTGTCAGGAATTAAATTAGGTCTGCTTCTGAAATACCACTTAAATTTGTTATTCCATATCACTTTTTTCTTCGAATTTTTAAAACATAATGTGACCAATTAATGACTTCTGTGCTAGGTGGGTGTTTTTAAATATCCTTTCAAAAACATGCAATATGCGTCACACCCATTATCTGGGATCGAGGTGAACCATTTAGGGCTGGGACAATTGTAAGCTACAATAAACGGACAGCCATCGACTGTTTACTTTGACATAGTAAACAAAACCCGTGTCCAACCCCAATGTAACGGTCAGGACACTTCGCATTAAGTGGGATCAATCGTAGAAAAGACTACGACCCAGCAATAAGAATATGCGGAAGAATTCGTCTATGAATACCTCGTCCGCATTATGTTTCGTTATTAATATTGTATAAATTGTATTAATTTTATTTTTCCTGCAATAACATGTGAATAAATATTTTTTTTATTTGCACGGTGATTGAAATAATGTCATGTGCTTGTTGTAACAGCTTAATTTTGTCAAATATTCAATTACATTTTCTCTACCATTAATTAAGAAAAAAATTATAGTTAAAAGTAAATTTTTTTATAAAACGGCGATGCACCCATTATAATTGGTAATAAAAACCCCGGCGCTACCTGTTCAACAAGTTCACGCTGTGACGCCACAAAAGCACACACCTGGGTGAAATGCTAATGTTATCCACTTGGTGTCAGCACATGAAATGTTGAAACCCGTAATCGACTTCTCAAATTGTTGAACGCAGACACAGGTGACCATTCCAAGCTTTATTGTATAAGCTGCGTAGTTTTCCCTGCAGTCTTGGGACGTATTAGCCCCAATATCCTACAGACAGAAGATATTTACAAATAACATTATCATTATTGAAACAGAATAAATGTTCAGTATAAAATTAACATAAAAATGCACAAAATCAGCACAGTTCTTAATAACACTACCAATAATAAATATGTCAGCACTAATGACCTATGTGTACTTCTTCATTTACACTAAGCCCATTTTACACTTCATCAATCGTGTATAGTATATAGTTTACATACAATTACAACACTAGTGTAGTTTACGGTCCATTGCATTGTATTCTTCAATTACTAACATATATCTTTTTCAAGAGGAAGCCTGTTACTGTTTGCAATAATTTACAAATAATGGGCCCATAAACTATTATGTGGATCCCCAAGCACAGAGCAAATATTAGTGTAGCACAGGTTGATTGCATGTTACCAATGGCACTTTAAGTCTGGGTGAATGTGAAAAATATAATCATAAATTTGTCTGTGAAAGATCTGCTCCAAAAATAAATGTTCTTCGTATTGACTATTCACACGTATCTGCTCTTACAAAAACCACATTTAGTTTCCAAATAAATAATTAATGTCGTTCCTAATTAATTGAAAGACATGCTCTCAATGTGTGCATTTATTCAACGGCAGGCGCTCATATATTTGTATTGCGATTTGTATTACTAAGTGACTTGATCTTTTGAAGTATTAGGAAGAAGACAATTATGTACATACTTGTATACCTGCATACATACATACATACATACATACAGTACCGGCATAAAGTAACTGGAACAGCAGTTTTTTTTTCAACTATGATATATTTAATTTATTATGGTCTTCCCTGTACACCAACCTATTACAAACTTATGTTATTCCACCTACAACTTATCTGAACATATTGTGTCATGTTTATTTATTCAAATCTATTGAAAATTAACAAGGTGATGCTACTCCATAATTTCTTTGATTCTAGAATTGTTTTCATAATTTCATATATATATATATATATATATATATATATATATATATATATATATATATATATATATATTTGTATATATACATATATATATATATATATATATATATATATATATATATTTGTATATATATATATATATATATATATATATATATATTTATATATATATATATATATATATATATATATATATATATATTCACACACAAACACATATATATTCACACACAAACACATTATGGATGAATGTATGTATGTATGTATGCATGCATGTACGCATGTATTTGTATGTATATGTATGTATATGTATATATATTTTTTGCTTGCATATATATATATATACACGCACATACACAAATACATAAGTTGAATATTTCATCAGAAATATTTGCTAGGAGTTGGCTTCCTTTTGACATGACAAGTCATTGATTATAACCGATTTTCATGATATTGTCCATGTCATTTATTGCCCCAGCCAAAACGTCTTGGATTGGATTAACCTGGATTTAGTTTGTTCGCCAGTGGTGATATAAACATTGACACATCACTTTTTATACCATGTATATCATACAAGAGTGATTTTTCTTAACAGCTGTGGGTATTTTCTAAAGAATATTATGCTGTGCGCATGATATTCACAAGAAAGGAACGATACTTCTAAAATTATGTAGATGGGTTGTGCATGTTTGTTAATGTGTATGCAGTCTTTAATCCGACAAAAGAATGCCTGCAGATATTTGATTGTGGAGTGGACTGGAGACTATGTAGGATTATGGATAATTCCGTGCTTGTCCATTTGACATCTATAAGCCTTTGTTTTTCAAGTGTGCTTCTTCCTCGGCAGAATAGCTGCCCCTTGCGCTTATGCGCTCTAGGGACGAGAGCTTACGCAAGGCACCAAGGAAGGCACTAATGGCCATCCGTGTTTGACGTTGCATTGCCACAGTAGTCGTGTGACGTTGTGTGTGTATTAGCATGTATATGTATGGTGGCTTTTCACACTACTGGAGGCAACATGGTATTGGTAGGGTTGGTGCATCTCCATGGTATATATCTTGGAACTAGGCGAGTGGTAGGATGCCAGCCCATGCCTCCGGCATAGCTGCAATTTTGATGGCTCACTTTTAGATGACATCAAGTCTGCATAGCGATGTTTCAGTGGTTACCATCTATACTGATGATACATATTCCATCTTGGATGTCAACATGCTCTTGTAGATCACAGCCCTCTGTATTCAAGTAAGGTAAAATTCTTCTCAGGAGGATAATCTTTGCTGCATCCATCTTATTGACTAAGTGGTTCCACGTGACATGTTTTGTGAGAATATATGTGTGGGCAAACATGTAAATCTACCGGTGTTCATGAATATGTACTGAGTTTTGCCTATACAGTTATTCCATTTTATTTCGGTAACCTACAATCTGTATATTGCGAATCACTACACATATGTAGTCCGGCAGATGTAAATGCACCTCCTGTGGAAATCTAAATCAAATTTGTCAAACGTAACAATCATTAAGTCGATACAATTTGACTGTAGACGGAACGGAAACACACTGGTTCCGTCCAACATGGCCCGTGACGCGGCCACTCGAAATGTCTGATCAATCATCGAGCTGGGCATAGCAATTATCGTCCATACAAAGCCCCATCCACATGTCATCCCTTCCATCCATCCACACACTCGTGTATACACCATCCCACTCACATATCATCCCGTCCACCCATCCATTCACTCGCCCACACACCCTCCCATCCACACATCATTATGTCAATTCAAACATGCATTCATCTATACACTCTCCCACCCAAATAGCATCACTTCCACCCATCCAACCACTCTATGTCTATGCGACACACCACCTTCATGTCCTCCAGTTCATCTATATATGCACCCTCTCATACACCCTACCACCCACATACCCCCACTCCCCGTTCATCCACCATCCACCCATACACTCGCCAAAACGTTCACCCTTCCATCCTTCCACCCGTCCAATAATTCATACATACATTCTTCTATCCATCCACCCATCAATCCGTCCATCCATACATCCATCCATCCATTCTCCCGTCCATCCATCCGTTCACTCGGCCATGCACCCACCCACCTACACATCCTCCCGTCCATCCGTCCTTACATCCGTCAATACATTCGCCCTTCCATTTTTCCACCCTTTCATGAATTCATACATTTAACAAGATTTAACAAGATTTAACAAGATTGCCATCTCGAACAAAGTTCCAGATGGCAAGTGGACAAGGAAGCCATTGGCTTATCGAGAGTCCAACAGTTTTCTCATCTATGTGTAGCCCGCCCTTATCAGATATCTGTCAATTCTATTTTTAAACATATTCACACTACTAGCATTAACACAATCATTTGGCAGTCTGTTCCATTCATTTATCACTCTCTGTGAGAAAGAGTACTTTCTCATGTCCAACCTACACTGTTCCTTAACTAATGCTGCTTTGTGTCCTCTGGTTCTACTGCCTTCTTTAAGTTTGAAGAACATATTCCTATCAACATCCTCATAACCGTTCACTATTTTAAACACTTCTATTTGGTCTCCTCTTAGTCTCCTGGTCTCTAGTGTTGTCAAACCACATTGTAATAAGCGACTTTCGTAACTAAGGTCTCTTAATTCTGGAATCATCTTAGTTGCTCTTCGTTGTATTCTTTCTAGCTTATCTATGTCTTTTTTACGATATGGCCTCCATGCTTGAATACAATATTCCAAATGTGGTCTAACTATTGCTTTGTACAGGGATACAATTAGATGTTTCTCCTTATACGTGATAGTTCTCCTAATTAGGCCTAGAATTTGATTTCCTTTCGAAGCAGCAATCCCACATTGCTCTGAAACTTTCATGTCAGCATTAAATGTTTCTCCTAAATCCTTTTCTTGTGTGGTTCTACCTAGTACAGCATCCCCCATTTTATATTCCTCGTCCATATTTCCATGTCCTATGTGTATACATTTACACTTCCCAAAATTGAATAACATTTGCCATTTTTCTGACCATTTAACTAATTTTTCTAGATCATCCTGTAAACTTTGTTTATCTGTGTCATTAGTAACCTTTCTGAATACTTTTGTGTCATCTGCAAATTTGAGTACTTTGTTAGATATGTCATCCTCCAAATCATTTATATATATTAAAAACAGTATAGGGCCTAACACTGATCCCTGTGGTACCCCACTCAAAACAGATTTCCAGTTTGAAATCTTACCATCTACTATTACTCTCTGTCTTCTGTGTGTAAGCCACTTTTCTATCCAGTTGATTACATCATTGCCTATACCATGGGCTTTTAGTTTAAGTAACAATCTTTGATGTGGCACTTTATCGAAAGCTTTCTGAAAATCTAAGTAGACAACATCCACTGGTGACCCGTGATCTACCCACTTTGTAATTTCTTCTAAAAAACATAAGAGATTGGTTAGACATGACCTTGCTTTTAGGAATCCATGTTGAGATGTATTTATTAATTTATGTTTTATGAGAAATTCCACCATGTGGTCTCTAATTAATGTTTCAAGTAATTTACATACAACTGATGTTAAACTCACTGGTCTGTAGTTTTCTGGCTTCTTCCTCGATCCCTTCTTAAACAGCGGCGTAATGTTTGCTTCTTTCCATTCTGAAGGAACTATTCCTTCTTCTAGTGACAAGTTAAATAAGTTTGCAAGTGGTGTACTAATTTGATCAACAATTTCCTTTAGCAGTTTTGGTGGTATCCCATCAACTCCAGGTGATTTATTATCTTTCATCTTCTTAATTTTCTTTGCTATCATTTCAGGAGTTTAAAATAACTGCCCTAAATATTCTGATGTATTGCCCTCAAATTTAGTCAATGGAACTGGAAGTGAGCTGATATCTTCTGTGGTAAAAACTGAGCTGAAATACTCATTCAGGACCTCTGCCATTTGGAACCCATCTGAAATTATGCTTTCACTGTTGCTTTCCAGTGGTCCGACCTTATCTCGAACTTTCTGTTTACTCCTTACATAAGCATAGAAACTCTTGCTGTCATTTTTTATATTACCTGCCAATTTTTGTTCAAATGTTCTTTTAGATTTTCTAATTTCAGTAGTAGCTAGGTTAAGTGCCTCTTTGTAGTTGGTGTAGTCTTCTACATTTCCAGTGTGTTTATAGACCTTCCACAGCATCTGTTTGTGAGCAATTTTTCTAATAGCTTCTTTTGACAGGTGTTTTTCCTGGATCTTTTCCCTTGTTTTCTTAATGGAATAAATTTCTCAATAATGCCCTCAATCTCATATTTTAAACAAGTCCAGCATTCTGTTGCTGTCTTGTTGTTCAGCAAATTATTCCAATCTATATTTGCTAGATATGTTCTCATCACTTTATATCTGCCTTTGTTGAAATTCCTCCTCCATTGTTTTTATATGTATTCCCTGTTTTTACTTTTATATTAAAATGGATTTGGTTATGGTCACTTGAACCCAAGGTTCGTGTACTTTAACATTGTCAACTAATTCATTTTGAGAAGACAAAATTAAATCTAACACATTCCCACCTCTGGTTGGTTCCAAGACATGTTGAGTAAGGAAACAATCCTGTGTTAGAAGTAGAAACTGATGGTCGTCACCTCCAGCACTCTCTAATGATTCCCATTGTATATGGCCATGGTTAAAATCACCCATTATAACACATTCTCCCTTGCTCACCTCCCTTATTGCCTTTTGTAATTTTACATCTTCCTGTTGTCCTATGTTAGGACTACGATAAACTACTCCTATTGTTAATGTTGAGTTCCTGGTAACTATGTTACACCAAATTGCTTCCACACTATCTGCTTCACTTTTCAATGTAATTTCATATGCTTGGATAGATTCTTTAATATACAAAATTACTCCACCTCCCCTTCTTTCTCGTCTATCCTTCCTAAACATTACATAGCCTGTCAGTGCTAACTCAGCATCTACTATATCTTCATTTGCCCATGATTCTGTGATGCCTATTACATGAGGATCAATATCTGCTACCATAATGTCTAACTCACTTTTTTTATTTACTATGCTCCTGGCATTTAAGCATACACATTTAAGTTCATTGTCTGAAATTATTGGTGAACATTTCTTTGGATGTGTATTTGTAGTAGTACTCCTTTGAGTTTTCTCTGTCAGTTCCCCCTGCGCATCTAGTTTAAATAATCTATGGTACCTGTGCCCTACATCCATCCGTCCATCCATCAAATTATCCATCCATCCATCCATTCTCCCGTCCGTCCATTCATCCAACGATCCATTCACCCGTCCTTCCGACCATTCATCCATCCATCGGTCAATCCATCCAGCCAGAAATTCAGAAAGCCAGCCATACATCTGCCCACCCGCCCTATCATACGTCCGTCCATTCATTCATCCTCCATCTATACGTGTTTCGTGGATGTTCGGATTAATAGCAAAAACGAGTGCTCATACATCCGTTATAAATCGGCTTGAATTGGGAATATTGAAAGTTTTATTTATGCATATATTGTTTTCATTTATTGCATAACAATTTCTTCAAAATAACATAACGCAACACATGTTTTAACATTGTGAGTAGCCCTTCTTTAAAATTGTGTGGTATGTATTTGACATTTACCTCATTGTATGTAATGACCGAATTGTTGTTTCATTGTACACAAGGGTGCGCCACTGAAGGATGAGATATTGGTGTTGGTTCCTATGCGGCTCGACTCAATTTCGGCCCAGCCCGGTGACTGATTTAGATATGTTTGTACGATGCGTTCAAAGCAAAGATGTAATGCAATAGGACAGAACAAGTTAACTTTACTAACGTTTCGGATTTAAAAGTGATGCAAAAAAGTATTCATTAAACACCACTAAGGCAGTTAAATATATTTATTTTCTTACGATATAATAAGTGTTAAGCCACTCTAAAGGGGAGCCATTTTGGCTTATGTTGGCCACATACCACATTTACGATCTGTACGCCATTACACATAAACAGTCCCTAGACAAGTGGCGATTGAATTAATTTACGAGAAGCGAAAGAATATAGAAATAGGCGAGTGCATGTCGGTCATGAGGTCACGGTTACACTTTCTGGAGAGTGGCTCAAACTCAATCCCGCCAACAGGTAGACAAGCATACTGGTAACTATCGCGTTTGGAGAAGAATGAACCCAGACAGAGACGAGTGGACGTCAGCGCCTGTGAGAAGATACTGCCAGGTTGCCCCAATGTTAGCGTATTAATATATAGAGGAATACAGGTGTATATGTCTGAAACTTAATACAGAAATTATTGTATGCATACATGCGCTTGTGCTGGTGGGAACTATGTTCCCACCAAACACATTAAGTGGTACAAATAGATGAGTGACGTCATGTTCAATGATGGGATATAAGTTACGACAATATCTTTCTATAAATCAGGCAATGTCCGATTAGTGAAAACCTGTGCGTGTTCTATCAAAAGGCATGCTGGCTTCACTGTTATGTGGATTTTCCAGAAGAGATATCTGCACAGATTCAAAGTGACTTTACGTATTTATATTAAACTCAATTACAGATGTAATTAAATGTAGTTGTCACAGCTTTAACTCTGCCTGGAATATGCTCTTTGAGAATCTCCTGCCGGTCCCAAACCCGGAAAAAAGAGGAGGGTTGGGCGTGGGGCCAGCGACCCCACCCCGTAAAAACAGCCTAGCTACGGAAACTGAAACAAGAGAGAAAACTGCACCGGGCGGTAGGAGAGAAGCAGTACACGCAACTGGTCTTATGAAGGGTGGGGACCAAACCCGCAAGGAAGTCTTCACCCCGATGGCGGATCTCCTTACACCCAAAACTATTATCAACATCGGATGCTGGAATGTGAGAACACTATATCAGACAGGAAGACTGGCACAGGTTCTCCAGGAAATGCACCGATACAAAACTAGCATTTTAGGTATCATGGAGGCTAGATGGACTGGAGCTGGAAAACGACAACTGGCGACAGGAGACACCATACTGTGGTCAGGCAGAGAGGACAACCAGCATAGAGAGGGAGTAGCCCTGCTCATCCAGAAGGAGAAAGGCAACACTCTTCTTGAATGGAAACCAATAACTGAACGATTTCTTTATGCTAGATTTAAGTCCAAATTTATTAAACTCTCAGTGGTAACCTGTTACGCACCTACAGAGGAAGCAGAAAAAGATAACGTCTATGACAGTCTTCAGTCAATTTTGGAAGACATCCCCAAACATGACGTACTAGTGGTTCTTGGAGATTTCAATGCACGAGTTGGGAGCGACAACACTAACAGGGAAAGGATCATGGGCAAACACGGAAAAGGTACAATGTCTGATAACGGCAGCAGATTGTGTGACATATGTGGGGAGAATGACCTCGTGATTGGAGGGACACTCTTTCAACATAAGACGAGACATAAGCTGACATGGAGATCCCCAGACGGCAGAACTGAGAGTCAAATAGATCACATCCTTGTAAATGGAAAATGGAGACGCTCTCTACAAGACGTCAAAACAAGGAGACTAGCTGATGTTGGCAGCGACCAGAACCTGTTGATAGGGAAACTTGCACTGACACTGATAAAGGCAAAGACAGGAGAGAAGAAGAAAGAGGGTTTTGATACCACCAAGCTACAAAACCCAGAAACCAGACAACAGTTCATAATAGCTCTGAAGAACAGTTTTGGTATTCTGCAGGAAGAAACAGAGATGACTATACACAGTTTCAACAGGGCCATGGAGCTAGCAGGGAAAGCAGTGCTAAGCTACAGAAGAACAAAGAGAGAGTAGTGGATTTCCACATCAACTTGGGACAAAATAGACCAAAGGAAAGGAATAAAGAAAAAGCTGCTCACCACAAAGTGCCCAAGACTCAAAGAAATACTTTCAAGAGAATACTCACAAAAAGACAAAGAAGTAAAATGGAGTACAATAGTAAACAAACGTTGAAAACCTTGCAGAAGACGCAGAAGCTGCAGCAAGAAGAAAGGATATGTAACTCTACCAAATGTCCAAGAAGTTGAAAGGAGATACAGGTTCAAACCAGAATATCCCACTGAAAGATGCAGATGGAAAGATAATCACAGTCGAGAAAGAAAAGATAGAGAGATTGAAGGAGCATTTCCAACAGGTTCTCAATCGTGCATATCCACCCAGATTTGCAGACATCCCGGAGGCAGCAGATGACCTTGAAATCAACCTCGACCAAATCACAGAAGCAGAAGTCAGAGAAACCACTGAAGCCCAGAAGAATGAAAAAGCACCATGAAGCGACAGCATCTGCGCAGAAATGCTGAAAGCCGATGAACAAGAGACTCCCGGAATTCTGTGCCAGATCTTCCAGAGAATATGGGATGAAGAATACACACCACATGATTGGAAGACAGGCACAATTATCAAGCTACCAAAGAAGGGCGACTTAGGGAATTGTAACAACTGGCGGGGCATAACCTTGTTATCAGTGATAAGCAAGATTTTCAGCTGCATAATCCTGAAGAGAATATCAACAGCTACTGATACAATCCTCCGCTAGGAACAAGCCGGATTCAGAAGAAGCATTTGACAGCCTTCACAGAGAATCCTTGTGGAGAATACTACGTCACTACAGAAGATGGTAAATGTGATCAAGATACGTTACACAGACGTCCAGTATCAAGTCGCTTGTAGCAGTCACATGTCAGACAGCTTTAGCGTAAAATCCGGAGTAAAACAGGAATGCATTCGCTCACAATTTCTTTTCACCCTTGCCATTGACTGACTGATGATAGAGATCACCAAAAATGGAAATAGAGGCATCAGGTGGACACTTACCTCGATCTTGGAAGACCTGGACTATGCAGATAACATTGGACTGCTCTCTAACAGGCACAAGGACATGCAAGTAAAGATGGACAAACTCACAACAACAGCACCACAGATTGGGTTAAAGCTCAACACAGCAAAAACCAAACTGATGAGGATCAACAACAAGACAGATAACCCCATCACCATAAACAACATAAACAACAGTGATGCTTTGGAAGACGCTCAGGACTTTGCATACCTGGGAAGCAAAATCACAACAGATGGAGACTCTGCAAAAGATGCATGGCTAGGATCAGAAAGGCAAGTCAGACCTTCGCTACGTTGAAGCCCATCTGGAAATCCAAGCAACTGAGATTGGAGACAAAACTGAGACTTCACAATAGTAATATTCTCAGTGTACTTCTCTACTGCTCCGAGTGCAGGAAACTGAGAGCCAAGCTAGCACACAAGCTTGAGACCTTCCAAAACAGGTGTCTACGGAAGATCCTAGGAGTAAGTTGGCCCAACACCATCACTAATGAAGAGCTGCACCGCAAAACAGACGCAACATCCTTGGCCACACAGATAAAGAAGAGAAGATGGAGATGGCTGGGACACGTGTTCCGAATGTCACCTGGCGCATTGCCCAAGACAGCCTCACGCTGGACAGCAGATGGTAAAAGGAGACGTGGTCGCCCAAAAGAAACATGGATACGAACCGTGGAGAAGGAGATGAAAGAATGTGGCCTGACATGGAACACCATCACCAAATGGGCTGCAGACCGACAGCAGTGGCGCTCTCTTGTTGATGCCTTATGTGCCACCGGGCACGAAGAGGACTAAGTAAGTAAGTAAGTAAGTAAGTAAGTAAGTAACTGTCACAGCATTTCTACACGTAGTGTCTATTGACATTGTTCGGCCAGCCACCAACCAACTATTCGACATTTCTGTTATATATTTTATATTTATAATTGTGCACATTCACTGCTTGTCTGCATGCCGTTGCAGGGAGCAACGAGTTATCGCTGTGGAGCAGAGGTGTTCGCACAACTCTACCCTCGTAGTGTGGATCTATGCTCTCGACACATTCGCACAAGTTCAAGCTATGATTGAATTTTAAAAAAATAGGTGTTAGGATGAATTCATAAAAAAAAATTATATTCTACATACGCAAAGTAATAAATATTGGTTGATACTTCGTACGCACAGTTTACTGGTCCCCTCTAAAGATACCACTATTACAAGAGGCTACCCCAACATCAAAGCCATAACAATTTCCCCTTCACGAGATGCCAAATAGTTAAGTGTGACCGCATAGTAAGAAGTATTATAGAACAAGTATATTTGTCATTCACAAATCATTGTACTCAAGCACTTATGTCTACATGCTTCTCATGCACTATACCTTTTTATTATCATTTTATTATTTAACAAATACATTTATTATTACACTTTGGTATTACCACTTAATTAAAGTAACACCGCGTCTTTATGTCACCAATAAATCTAGTTTACAGGCGCGGCCTCGCCCTGCAAATGAATGGAGCGATAAACCGGACCTTTAATGGATGTTATGAACATCGATAACAAAACTTAACAAGAAAAGATTTAACCAAAGTGCCACCCAATGCAAAACGCCGAGATGGCAAGCTGACAAAGAAACCATTGGCTCATCGAGAGTACACAGATTGTTCTTATGTAACCCGCCATTCTGAGATATTTGTCAATTTTATTTTTCAAATATACTCACGCTGCTAGCATTCACACAATTTATAAATAATATGTTCCATTCATGTATTGTCCTCTGTGAGAATGAATACTTTCTGATATGCAATCTACATTGATCCTTCACTAAAGTGACTTTATGCCCTCAAATTCTTTTTAATTGAAAAAAAATATGCCTTAACTTACTTAATATATATAACAAAAACTTCAGTTTGATATCGTACGAACCTCATATAATCACATTACACGACATTAAACTCATTACACAACATTGGTTCAATACGGAAGGGGCGGTTAGTATAAGTTTTGTTTAGCGTTGTCCATTGCATTCTTCCACAAGATAATGTTATCATTGTTCATAGAAATAACTTAACGCGCCATCAAGACATGAAGAAAAGAAGGCTGACATGACTTGGCCGCTCTGTTTATATATAGACTTCATATGTAAAAAGGACAAGACACAGACCACTGGGCACCTGGAGAAAGAATGTTGAAGAAGATATGAACATGGCTAGGAAGACCTGTTTTGAATGAATCTGGCTCGCAGGAGACCGTGCTGCGTGAAGAAGATTTGGAAGCGAAAAGGACTGAATGATTGAGAGCCTATCAAGGTGGTTACTTCGAGCGTTTCAATTGTTCAATCGCGATAATATGTATATGAATATTGTGGTAAGATGGACTGGAATATCATCACTGCTATCTTAAGTCGAAGGCATTCAAAGTTCCATGTAGCGGGGTGGTATCTGACGTCAAATGGCATATGTTACTTTCAGTGTCAAACATGAATGCTCTGAGATTATCCCTAAGGCTTTATTAGCACGTTATTTGCAGTAGGTGAACTGAAGTAACGATTTGATTCGGCAATATAACGCAGTTTATGAGTTCATCAATCGGCCGACGTGCGCCACATTTCTATGCACAGTTGACATTACACCCGTTGAAAAAACTGTTATGCCAAGTGTGTATCTGTTGTTCGGGTTGTCGACACGACCGGTTCTATAATAGCATCAAACGTTGCGCATTCCAAACCGACAAATATGTACACATCGATAACAACTAATGAATGACCCCACGTGACACGCACCTTAACACCAGATCCGTCATTGCAAATCCATTGTCTCCCCGAATTTTGAATGTTGACATAGAAACAACGTGTACAGAAAGACACATTACAAGTTAGTAACACTAGATTATAATGGTGTAACTAACTAACTATCTTTGCGTTATGACCAAGTTAACTTATCGTTCGTCGACGTTACTTACAATAAGTCCATAGTATTTTATTGTTCGCAGACGATAACGTTTTAATACGATGTTACGATGTTTCACTTGTTTATATTAACATTTCACCATCCTGGGTTGTATATGCGCTATATGACGATACAGTAACAGTAGTGTTGTATCGCATCCGTATTTGGAAAGAGATAATAATCAACAAGTGGCGTTTAATTGATTCGGCCTTGATTCTTCTGGGGGCTTTGTCGTCGGTATGTTTTTATCTGTGAAGCTTTGCTGAAACCCTATTGTAAAACACTCTGCCCTGTTTATTCCGGACAAGGATATACGTACAATTATTCATGTAGCTGTATCATTGACATCGGCTGTCGAATCGGGGAGGTTGTTGTATATGTTAATTGACTTTGAAATGAACAATATCTATATCGAGTACGTTGTCTACAATCATTGATCACTTTTAAACATACAAATCACGGTATCGACAGCGTATACGTCGTAAATTATCATAACTAATCTTACATAATATACAGCACGGCATACAACGCATGCACGTTTAGTATAATCATGAATGGTATGTACGTTGAATACAATCATGGATTAGTGATTCACTATCGACATAAATCGAAACATCCCGCACCGAGTGAAAACGAACCAGATAAAATAAACCATTCGTAGAGGAATTACACATATAATCCAACTTGCTACGAAGCCAACCGAAGACAACACGCAATTAATACTCCACATAAATGCATCGACGCTATGTATATTAAATGGAATGGTAAGAACAAGGACTCTAACACACCATTAATACCCCACACTGATACACCAAAATTATATACCATAACGGTAGGAAGGACTCCAACACAGATATGGAGCACGTTTTTACCGCAGCGAATAGATTTTATGATCAGATATTTGGTATCTCCGGTAACAACGTTGCGCCATGATTTGAATGTGGGTTCGCACGATCTCACAAATATTCATGTGGAGCAAATAATACCGATCAGCGCAATGGCAAGGTCAGCCATAACGACCAGTCTCGCTCGATACACACAACATGTCGGTGTCCTAGGTTGCGAGCAGGCTTCCAGTCACCCAAATCAAGTGAATGCAATGATGGTGTAGCACCTAGCTTTAGAGAGAAGCTGTTCGTATTGAAGACGTTTCAATATGGCGACAATCTTGCACAGGTCACCCAGCATAGACGAAATGAAACTGCATCAAGATTTTTGGTGAAGTCGGTGATTCATTCCCCGCCATCTCAACTTCAATGCGAAGAATTCAGCGACGTAGCAATTACTGCGCGAATACTATTATTTCACATATGCACCACAGTATGTGGCTAGGTATTCACTTACAGCTGAATGAACTGTGGTAACGTGGGGTAAACGAAATTAGAAATAGCAGCAAGACTTTCGAATCCGAATTAAGAGTCCAAAGTTTTGACCGCTACACTGCCGCTCCCCTCGAAGATATACTGCACTTTCAGTATAGATCAAACATGTTTATGAATATCATCACTTGATCACTGTATATATTATGTTCAAATATACCGATGGGCGCAGTCACGCCACAGTTATAAATCGCCAGTAATTAGTAGTGCTCGGTCATCAGAGGCGGCGCAAAGCAACAGCTGTAAACAGCCAGAAAGACAAAGCCGGCACTGCTCGCTCGTAATGTGGATAGTCCACCAATTGCTCTGCATGATTTATATGGCACGAAGTGATTGCACGGCGTATTATGAAGACTAATCATTGCAATTACTTATTTCATGGCGCAATACAGTTGTGCACATCGGTGGCTATCAGCATATTTTATCTTGCAACATCTTTCGCTAGAAAGCATATTGCCATGATCATTTCACATTGTTTTATGAACTATTGATTCTGAATCTATACGTCAACGCACACTTCCGCTTCAGTAATATGATGTCATGTTATTAAAATGGTTTCACTTTAAGCATAAACATAAATTAAATTCACATTTTCTCTTTTGGGATTTACGCAATATTAGTCAGTAAATCAGATACTACAATCATTATTAATTCAACTAATCCAGTCTTAGGCACTGCAAATTGACTAGAATCGAGAAAAATGTGTTCAAACATTGGCGAAGCAATATTTATATTCGACCACTTCTTAACAATTGTGGTCCGCTGTCTAACAATGTTAGCATTCTTGTGCGATTGCCAACAATGAGCACAATGTATAAATAAAGGAAATGTATATCACCTAAACGTGTATTGCTTTTGAGTAGTTGGAATTCGATGTTATCTAACATACTTGGCATAACATATGGTTATAATTGATGCAGGGGCATCGACGTAGTTGTTTCACATTTGATTTACAAAATACAATTTTACAATTTAACTGCTTTAGACCAACGCATGGATGCAGCTACGACACTACTTCTACTGCCTGTCCGGCGCTTCTCACGCGGCCGACCTGGAAGCAGCTGCTACCTCGGCAGCTAGAATGAGAGGTTTACAGATAGAGACCATCACACTGTGAGTCGACGACATATTACATATTTACCCGCTGTGTGGGATATTTTACTTCCCCTATCATAGACACCAGGTAGAAGGGACCAACGGCTTTGACTGTCTCTTCCGAAAGACATAGGCAAAGTGGGGTGAACAACATTGTTCAATCTTCGTCAAGGTGGGTAGATGGAATCAAACAACCGTCCCCTCGATCGACAGGCGGGCGTTCTGTGTGGTTATGCAACCCTATTGCCATTCTCAGAACGTTTTAAGCATGTGGGAAACAAATTGGTGAAAAAGCATTTATGGTAGCCATTCTCAATTTAATTCAACTTTAAGGAGATGAACGTTTTGGGGTTTTCTCGATGAGACAAACGTCAATATTAGTGTAGAAATATGCGTCACAATTATCGTTGTCATTGCCAAGTGTTGAACAAGTCGACGAAGAGATAATTATAGCAATTACATGAATTTGTTTCTGTTTTTCTGCTAATGAAATATGCTTAAATGATCGGGCAAACTGATGGTTATGATAATAAGTTCATGCGCACAATACTATACTTGCTTCAGAATATTGTATTGAGCGAGCTTGCTAGCCCAATACAACATTCGAAACTAACATTTCAACATATTTAATGCAAATAAATGGTAATTTGCGCATTCTACGGCGCACGTCATTTGAATTAATTGTTCGGCGCGAGTGCATCTATTTGTATCAGTGAGACACCGACTTTTATTGCATCGGACGTCACGCCGTGCAGGACTCGTTATCAGTAGCAATTACCCATGTAATAAAATTATTTGACCTACGGACGAACCAATGAAGCGGGACTCTCTTGATTCGGAAAAAAACATGGTAAGGCTATTGAAACTTTTTCGTGATTAGCCTGTTAGAAAAGATGCGTACGACTGTCTAATTGCCAGTTATTTATTTAAATCTTAATAGCTCTAACCCGCAACTGATTTTATAGTGACTGTCTGCTGTTTCGCTTATAAATACAGTTAACGAGTTCGTAGAAATCAAAGAGACATTGCCATTATGGTTAAATAAAATGAATATAAAACAAGTGGCCATTGGATATTTATGCGGGCAGCTGTGATATGTATATTATATGAAAGAGGAGAAAATCCCAGGCATGGCCGGCAGTTCGCGTCTTTGATAACGTTTGAATAGCGCCCATCTGCAGACTCACCAAAATTAAGATGTTTAGGACGACAGTAGGATAGATCCTGATTGACGGATGCGATTCATGGTGTCTCACACTATCTCTAGAGAATGCACTGGATGGCACGTACAAAAGAATGCAATGGATGGCACGTACAGAAGAATGCACTGGATGACACGTACAGAAGAATGTTTAGGAAAATCCTAAAAGTGTCATGGCGTAATCACATGACGTAACAAGAACTGGACGGCTACCTCCCACGGATCACCACCATCGTGTTCGTCTGGCAGGTCAAGTGATGCGACATGTCGAAGTAGCAATAAAGTCCTCCCCTGGAAGCCCGATGGTCCTCGGAGAAGAAGTCGGCCAACTACAACTCTGCCAGAAGCCATAACACGAGACACGGCACTCAGTGGGATCAATCTACCAACCGCAATGACGAACCGAAACCCTGTATGGAAATCATCATGTCGCCGGACGTGGACGACATAAGTAAAATATTGTTGCATAACTATTGTAATAGTATTGCGATAGTGTGATGGAATATCGACCCACGAAAGCAGTCCCATTTGTGACGTAATCTCGCAGCCTTTGACGTGATAGCGATGAAACTGTATCGCAGCCTTTGACGTAATAGCGATGGCACTGCATCGCAGCCTTTGACGTAATAGCGATGGCACTGCATCGCAGCCTTTGACGTAATAGCGATGGCACTGCATCGCAGCCTTTGACGTAATAGCGATGGCACTGCATCGCAGCCTTTGACGTAATAGCGATGGCACTGCATCGCAGCCTTTGACGTAATAGCGATGGCACTTCATCGCAGCCTTTGACGTAATAGCGATGGCACTGCATCGCAGCCTTTGACGTAACAGCGATGGCACTGCATCGCAGCCTTTGACGTATTATATTAGCGATGGCACTTCATCGCAGCCTTTGACGTAATAATGATGGCACTGTATCGCAGCCTTTGACGTAATAGCGAAGGCACTGCATCGCAGCCTTTGACGTAATAGCGATGGCACTTCATCGCAGCCTTTGACGTAATAGCGATGGCACTGCATCGCAGCCTTTGACGTAACAGCGATGGCACTGCATCGCAGCCTTTGACGTATTAGCGATGGCACTGCATCGCAGCCTTTGACGTAATAGCGATGGCACTTCATCGCAGCCTTTGACGTAATAATGATGGCACTGTATCGCAGCCTTTGACGTAATAGCGAAGGCACTGCATCGCAGCCTTTGACGTAATAGCGATGGCACTTCATCGCAGCCTTTGACGTAATAGCGATGGCACTGCATCGCAGCCTTTGACATAATAGTGATGGCACTGAATCGCAGCTTTGGAAATAATTGAATAAAAATCATTCATCCGTGAATGATTCTGCTCTTAGCGACGATTTTTGACGTTAAATAAATATAATTATCCAATATTGTTGAAAAGCATGTTTAGTGTTATTACTACATTCACACATGTAGCCATGGTGAATTGTTTCGCCAACTATCGTTATCATTGATAGTTCAGTGTACGATTGATGACAACTCTCGAATATTCAATTTATTATCGATAGCATTGCGTCGCAACATCGACTATTGCGATGCTTCGATAATTCCACGTATTTTACACAACTAGCGCAGATGAAACTGTATAAAATATGTTTACTGTTTGGCCTACATGTTGGACACGTTGAACTCTATGTTGACTATCAAAGACTGAGTGAAGCAGCTATTATAGAGATTGTGCTGATCACATGATTTTTATTGGGTAATTTTTTCTTTAGATTATTAATAAGGTGGTTACATATATAGCAATATCAAAGGCCTTAGTTTAATAAGAGTCTCCGTGACGTTAGTGTTTCACTTTAAAACAGTGTGTTAAAGTAGAAAGGAACTATTCATTATATCTGAGACTGAACTGATTATTTAGCTAAAGCGTTGCTTTTTGAGAAAACGGAACCATGTGTTTTCAACAATGGCATGAGCGTCTTGAAAAGTGTGTCCTACTCAAAAGTGATTAGTGACAAATAATTATAATTCAGTGCCGGGGTGACCATCCTACTTGGTCGTTGCTGAACGTAATAGGCAGAATACGTTTGGTTATCTTACACAGCGATACATGAGTTAGCTAAGAAAATAAAGGCAATGAAGGATAACAAATCACCGGGAGTGGATGGGATTCCTCCAAAATTACTAATGGAAACAGTAGAACAAATCAGTATACCACTTGCAAGAGTATTCAACTTGTCATTAAAAGAGGGAGTTGTTCCGTTTGAATGGAAAGAAGCAAACATAATACCATTATTTAGAAAGGGTTCGAGAAATAAGTCAGAGAATTACAGACCAGTGAGATTAACGTCAGTGATTTGTAAATTATTAGAAAGCTTAATTAAAGACCATATGGTGGACTTCCTCGTTAAGCATAAATTATTAAATTCATCTGAACATGGATTCTTTAAAGCGAGGTCATGCTTAACAAATATGTTATGTTTTTTGGAAGAAATCACTAAGTGGATAGACGTGGGATCGCCAGTAGATATTATCTACTTAGATTTTCAGAAAGCTTTAGACAAAGTGCCACAGCAAAGATTACTGCTTAAATTAAAAGCCCATGGTATCGGGGATAGCATAACTGACTGGATAGAACAATGGCTGACTGACAGAAGACAAAGAGTTGTAGTAGATGGAGAAGTTTCAAATTGGAAACCGGTTTTGAGTGGGGTACCTCAAGGATCAATATTAGGACCTATATTATTCTTAATTTATATCAATGACTTGGACGACAGTATAACAAGTATCGTACTGAAATTTGCGGATGACACAAAACTGTTTAGAAAGGTTAATACTGATGGTGATAAACAACATTTACAAAACGATCTAGACAGATTAGTGAAATGGTCTGAGAAATGGCAGATGCTTTTCAATTTTGGGAAATGTAAATGCCTACATACAGGACATGGGAACTTTAATGTAAACTATAAAATGGGAGATACTGTTCTGGGTACTACTGTAAAAGAAAAGGACTTAGGAGTTACAATAAGCGCTGACATGAAATTTTCAGAGCAGTGTGGTATTGCAGCTTCAAAGGGTAATCAAATTCTTGGATTGATTAGAAGAAACATAACATACAAGGGAAAAAAGTTAATTATACCTCTTTATAAAGCAATAGTTAGACCTCATTTAGAATACTGTATACAAGCATGGAGACCATATCTTAAGAAGGGTATAGATACGCTTGAACGCATACAAAGGAGACAACTAAAATGATTCCAGAACTTAGAGACCTTAGTTATGAAGAACGCCTGAAAGAATGTGGTTTAACAACTCTAGAGGCAAGGAGGTTAAGAGGAGATCAGATTGAAGTTTTTAAGATATTGAATGGATATGAAAATATTGATAGAAATATGTTTTTCTCACTAAAAAAGGATAGCAGAACTAGAGGACATGAGGTAAAATTAGTAAACGATCAATGTAGATTGGACATCAGGAAGCATTCGTTCTCACAGAGGACAATAAATCAAGGGAACAAATTGTCTACAGATTGTATAACTGTTAGCAGCATGAATATGTTTAAAAACAAGGTTGACACATATCTCAGGAGGGCGGGTTATAAGTAGATGAACATTGATGGACTCTCGATAAGCCAATGGCTTCCTTTTCCACTTGCCATCTGGGCCTTTGGCTTGGATGGCAAATCTTGTTAAATCTTGTTAAATACCGTATATGACCGTATTGGCAAGACCAACAGCTTATCCTTTGCTACTGAGATAATGTGAAACTATTTCAGGATATCTCTAGTCGCGAGGTAACCGTAAGGGATGATCATTGGGTGGCGGTAGGGATGCCCGTAAGGGAAGACCTAAGGGGAATGTAGTGTAGTGTTCAGATCTGTATTTTAAATGTTAATAATTGCTTCACTAAACAATAACCAAATCGTACACTTCACTAAATTACATATCAATCCCACTCCACTACACCAGCTTGCACACCTAATTATATATATATATATATATATATATATATATATATATATATATATATATATATATATATATATATAAATTTATTTATTACTTAAATGTATGTATCAGTGAAGCAGCAGGCGTTAACTCTCAGATAAAAGCTATTAAGGTACCATCAACATCCAACTAGCAAATAAGTGTGCACCTTTGTTAACCTTCCATAGTTATTTTCGAACCCGATTCTTTGTTCGCGACTAATCCAACGCCAAATATAAGAATACACTTCATTATTGTATTGTGCTCATGTAATCATCACCAAAGTATGCAGTTTACAGGATACTGAAAACGCATTTCATTAGCACAAGAAAGCACTGATTAGAGAAGGCGTTCTTATGAATACACCATGAACCATCCATGAACAAAGATAGGAATTATCTCTCTGTCGACCCGTTGATCTATTACTTGACTCGGTGTCAATGATTCTGACCCATGGACAGTGTATTCCGACAATAACATTGACTGCGGATGTTATATAAGCTATTCACACACTACGTATTTGACACCAAAGAACCGGATTGACAATAGGTAAATCAACTGAGGAAGCATTTTTAAAATGCTAAAGTGTGGTAGTTTAGTAAGCGATATACCAGATTGTCTTCTGAGAAAATCCTATTGTTTTGGTTTCTCACTAATCGATGCTGCCATATTCTGCAAATGAATACATTGAGACCGGTAAATATGCAATATTCCTTGTTCTCTGCAAACACGACAGTAGTACGCCATGTCTTAAGCAATACATTAATTATATGTGAAATGGCCATTGTGATACTTCCAAGAGGACTGAAGGTCCGGAAATGTCACCATAAATCTGATGCATATGTCAGTGACTGTGTGAAAGTTATTATCGAAGTCAAGCCGCAATGATAATGTTGGGAGACATCTTGCATGATGATTGTTTTGGAGAACATATCACTTAATTTTACTATTTTTGTAGCACATTGACTAAACAAATAAATATTAACATTCGTGATGTTCACAAGTTAAAAATTAAAATTTGCATACAGCATTAAAAGTGTTACAATATTTTGCCAAAGGAAACATACAAATAATGATCTGACCTCATATGCCCTAGTGTTTAGTGATACGCACCTACGTATATGTAAGAACGATTCAAATTTGCGTACATTAAACGAGCCACGCAGATGCATTGGCTATGCAATATACATAAAACACTTGAAGTGATAGGTTTGTTTTGATCCATCTGTCATCTATGTGAAATGTACAAACACACAACTACCTGAATGAATGTGAATGTACACGAATTTACGTGAATCTTTTCAACTGTCAATCCTATATCATATGCCGCAGTGTTGTTGTTACGTGAATCTGTGGAGACTTCTCAACGGTCAATTCTATATCGTATGCCACAGTGTTGTTGTTAAGCATTACTAGGCAGTCCATAATGACCACATACGCAGTTTAAACATATAACTTTACTTGAGTTAGGCGGAGAAGAGCAATATTGCCAAAATGTACATATATTTACACAACGATTTAGACGTTATATTAGTGTTATGTTTCCTTTACTTGCACATAATATGGTGAGTGAATGCCACTGTTTTACATGATGTGACGTGTCATAAAATAAAAGTGCTGCGGTATGTGGCTTCTCGAGATATATGTTGCAAGAAATAATAATGAAAACGATTATGACGATCAGGATGAAAACAAATAATAATCATTACAATAACACAACTTGTGTAACCCGAGCTCAGACCACGAATTGTATTCATGATCAGGGTAGCTCGAGACTCATCATTAAATGTGCAGATTAAATGTTAATGTGCAGCTTTATATAGTGCGGCTTTCCTTGACTGTCTTAACATATCTTGTATTCTTGAGTGACTGCGATCATACGTCTTCGTGAGATACCGTCCAATCAAATCGTGCTCTATAAGTGGGGCACGGCGATTGGTTTGCAATCAAATATGGCATGGCATAAAACGGCGGATACATGTTGCTGTCTTTCCACAGTATAGCTGTGCAGTTCTAGCTTGATGTTTATATCTATTGGGTAGCCGCGGCCATGGGTGGACGTTCCATGCAGATTTTCTGGATGTTTATAACTGGTGGGTAGCCGCGTACAACACAAATCGGCAACCATGGATGGAAATGCAATATAACTTTGTGGACGTCCGATGTCAAGACAAACACGTTGTCATAAATGCAGTTCGTGGATGGCGTTGTGTCATGTCATCGTTTTGCGGAATGACTGTGGCTAAAGTTTTACCAAAATACTTCCATAAAAACATCATTGACAGTTCAGAAATAACTTTCAGACTGACTCAACTTTGTCACGTTCATCAACGCCGTTACACAATATGAATGAAATTAAATAAGAAAATCAACAACTCGTGGATGAACAGAATGTGTGACATAATCAACTATCAAGCACTACATTTTCAACAAGCATGTTGACTTTACCAGCCGCGTTGCTTTGGGGATATCGAGCAAATATATCTGATGCATATGACATTGACTGACCACGTTTTTGTCATCATGGCAAACAATACGGCACGATCAACGTCACATTCCGATGTATATAAGCAGAGGTATGGAAGCAGATATAAAGCATATGTTGCGCTTAACAAATTACGTAACGCAGCAACGAAGGAATCAGCAAATATTCACAATCGCATTTACGAAGTGCTTATTGTGCCTAAATCAGTTAAACATTTAAGACATATATTTGTCGAACTTAGCCATAGGCGTTATACATGAGATCACTATTTGAACATGGTTGAAGCAGGCATCAATTATCTGAAAACGTTGATGATCAGTATTGTGATCACACTTAACTTAATATTTAACACTGTCGTGATTGCTGTGTTCGCCAAATATCCACAACTGCGCGACGATCGCACGAATCTGTTTATGTTCTCGTTGACGCTCTCCGATCTCATAATGGGTGTCACATCAATGCCTATCAGTGCCGCCTTGTGCTCACTTTCGTTATCAAGTGCAGGACGAACCCTGCGCTACCTGGCAGCTACTCAACTAATCTGCCTGAAATGGTGCGGATTCACTTCGTTGCACAGTCTCTGCTGGGTGACCGTGTGCAAGATGGTCGCCATACTGAGACCTCTTCAGTACGAACAGCTCCTCACTAAAGCTCGGTGCTACGCCATAATTGCAGTCATTTGGCTGACTGGAGGCCTGCTTGCAACCATTGGCGGCGGTCGCTTAAACGTAACATGGAACGACGCATTGTGTGTACCTTCGGTTTTGCATAATTCCGGTTCTGTAGCGAGAATGATTTTCCTGGTCGGCCTTGCTATCGCTCTGACCGGTACTGTTTATGCAACTTCGAGAATATTTTGTGCGATCGTCCGAACCCACATTCAAATCACGGCGCAAGTGCACTCGATCGGAGGAAACAACGTTGCGACCGGAGTCATCACGTCGTTGGCCGTAACATCGATACGCTCCGGTAAAAACGTGCTCCTTATATGTGCTGGAGTCGTTGTTCTCACGATTCCTGTTATGGCATATAGCGTTGGGATATTGATGTGGGGTTTTCATAATGTGTCGTCTTCTTATGGCTTTGTAGCATGTTGGATTGCTATGTGCAATTCCTTTGTCAATAGTTTGCTTTATCTGGTCCTATTTCGATCGGTGCGTCAAAAAGCTGCACAAATGTTCAAGGAATGTTTAGAATCATGCTGCCTCACACGTCACCAATAACACCATATTCCAACCGTATATCAATGCCGAATATCCATATATCGCTACATAATGTGTAACGGCTTCTCATTTGCGTCATAAAATACACCCCACACCCATTACGACAGCCATTTCTACATGTTGCTGCTTCATAATGCTGTGACGTGTAAGACTTACTCATGTTTTTGTTTTGAATGTACATCCTTTAAATATTGTTACGTGTTAGAATTATCCATGATTGTACACAAGTTGCAAACAATAAATACTGTGATAGAATAGAATAGAATAGAATAGAATGATGTTGCCTCACATTTCACCAATAACACCGTACACCAACCTATACATAACCCTAGAATATCCACAAATCGATATATAACAGCGTGTGTAACAGCTTTCTATTTTGTTCTGAAATGCACCCCACGTCCACCACGACAACCACTTGCTCAAGCCCACTTCTTTATACCGATTAAACTATATTTGAGGAACACATTGTTTAGCTACATTGTTTAGCTACATTGTCGTTTAGAATTAGGTCACATTAAGTGTGTGATTTCCGTAAGCTCAATCTACTCAAACGGGTAATAATAACAAAACATTGCGATATCTAGCAATAAACAGTTTGATGTAATATTGATTGATCTTCTCATGAATGTTGCCGTCGATGTATTTTGTTTCATAGCTGGGTAACTAACTTTGCCACGCAAGGAAATAATATATCATAACAGCAGTGAAGATTACGAGATATGTCCAGTTGCTCTGAACATTATAATGTGTATGTGTAAGAATTATCCATTAGTGTGCTCAACTTACTTACTTAGTCATGTATTGTTTATGAACGAACATCCTCTAAAATACTCTGACGTGTTAGAAGTATGCACGCTTGTACACAAGTTGTACACAAGTCGCCAACAAAGTGAGACGTGTTCATTGTTGTGCACGATTTAAACCATTTAAATTAGTGTTGTAAGTTGCACATAACTTACCATTATGAATACTGTTTTGTTTGTGTGCGTGCGTGCATGCTTGCGAGCGTGCGTTCGTGCATTCATGCATGCGTGTTCAAGACTTATGCACGATTGTAAACAATTATTACTTTTTCAATACCGCGATGCATATGTCCGCATTTCAACAATTTTACCAGCAGATTTGCGTCTAGATGACATAATGACAACGTGTTCATCAACAAGTCACAGTGTCTGTCAGATATTAACACAATTATTTAACACAACGTACGTTCAAATAATTTTGTGACGTGTTAGAATTGTAAATTGCACATACATTACACGTTATGAATAATGCGATGTATGTGTGTGTGTGTGTGTGTGTGTGTGTGTGTGTGTGTGTGTGTGTGTGTGTGTGTGTGTGTGTGTGTGTGTGTGTGTGTGTGTGTGTGTGTGTGTGTGTGTGTGTGTGTGTGTGTGTGTGTGTGTGTGTGTGTGTGTGTGTGTGTGTGTGTGTGTGCGTGTGCGTGTGCTTGTTTGTGGGCGTGCATGCGTGAGTGCTTCCATGAGTCCGTGCGTCCGCGCGTCCGTGCGTGCCTGCATGTCCATGACTTATCCACGATTGTAAACAATCAATACTGTAAAACTAATGCTGATATGCTTATGTCCACATTTCAACATATCAAAATACTTTTATGCCCAGATAATTTCCCAATGCTTACTAAGTTTCCAGCAGACTTGCGTCTAGATGACATAATGACAATGCGTACATCAACAAGTCAGAGTGTCACTCAGACATTAACACAATTAATGAAGATATGTATACGAAACAATCTTCGTTAGTATGCAGAGCGCATATCGAATCATGAACAAAGTGGAGATCGTAAAATTGGTCGAGAAAACTTTTCGCAAGATATAAACAGGTGATGTTGTATCGCGCTATCAGGAGTCAGAAGTTATGAAACATTAATTTATTCCAACAATTAACACAATGATTCATAAAAAAGGTATGCTGGTTTTATATGATATTCTACTAATGTAAAAGTAAAACAATCACGAAATAAAATAAACTGTAAACAATACATTGAGCGGTACAATATAAAAAGTATGTGTCAATAATGTATATGAGTGAACACCAAATTTGGTAGCTTACGTTGCGACCATCCTTTTTTTTTTAGACACATATTAATATACTATAAAAAACAGACCTAATAATGAATATTTATTATTACAAGTATGAACAAAGAATCAATATCACTCTTGCACTTATATGCCGACACGTTGAATAGTATCGTTAGGTGGGCAAAATGTCGGATTTCATTTACATTCACATATTGCAAAACCAAATATGTCATGGTGCCGTCCGGTTGAATAATGCACAACAGTAGTGTCAATAGAGACAGCCTGGAATAACCCGTGGCGCCTCTCGGGCATAACATGACATAACATAACATAACATGACATAACATAACATAACATAACATTAATATATTGAAATCGCGTGAAATTGTCGAATGAAGTCAAACGAGTAATTAGCACGAATCTGTTGCTATGAGATAATGGCGCATTTCTGCCAACGCCTGGTACATCGGGTTAGAAGTTAGGCAAACATCAGATAAGCCGATGTTTGCGTTGCCATGTAACATTGTGACATTCTGTTTAACACAGTAAACGCTATTGTTGGTACGTTTAATACCAGTGAGCGTCATTATTGGTAAGATGTAACATTGTGACTTCTGTTTAATACAAGTGAGCGTTATTGCTGGTACGAGGTAACATTGTGACATTCTGCTTAACACAGTAAACGCTATTGTTGGTACGTTTAATACCAGTGAGCGTCATTATTGGCACGTAAAACGACATAAACAAGCCAGAAAGAGTACAACGAATAGCAACTAAAATTATTCCAGAATTGAGAGACCTTAGTTATGAAAGCCGATTATTACAATGTGGGGTTTGACAACACTAGAAACCAGAAGACTAAGAGGAGATCAAATAGAAGTGTTTATAATATTGAACGGCTATGAGGATGTTGATAGGAATATGTTCTTCAAACGTAAAGAAGGCAGTAGAACCAGAGAACCTTTCTCACAGAGGGTGATAACATGAATGGAACACACTGCCAAATGATTGTGTTAATGCTAGTAGTGTGACTATGTTTAAAAATAGAATTGACAGATATTTGATAAGGGCGGGCTATAGATATATGATAAAATTATTGGACCCTCGATAAGCCAATGGCTTCCTTGTCCACTTGCCACCTGGAACTTGTTGTTTGGGATGGCAATCTTGCTGAATCTGAATTCGCCCAATATGTCTTATCTGATAGTAGCAACTTTTCACAGTGTTGGCAATCTGGTGTTCTATTTTTATGTTGCTATCAAACTGCACACCCAAATTGCGCACACACGATGAAGGTTGAATTCGATGACCGGCTACTGTAATGTATACGTCGGCAGGCAGACTGTCACGTTGATGACCGGCTACTGTAATGTATACGTCGGCAGGCAGACTGTCACGTTGCTTCGCTGGGAAGAAGACGATCGCCTCAGATTTCTCTCTGTTTAGTTTTAACAGGTTTTTGGTCAACCATGCAGCCACTTCCACTACACACAATTCCATGTTGCCGCCACAATGGATTCATCTCGTTCAACCGTGAGGTAGATTTGAGTGTCGTCAGCATAACAATGATAATGCATACCGTGTCTAGCAACAATGTCTCCGATAGGTTTGGTGCATATGCAATATAATTTAGGGCCCAATACATCAAGATTGAATCAGCCGACTCGGCGCGTCCCACTGCCACTTTCTGATACCGTTTGCTGATGTACGATTGCAGCCACGCAAGCGCCTTGTCGGTGATGCCGAGTGAGTGCTCAAGTCGAGTCATCAACAACTTATGGTCGATTGTATTAAATGCGATGTAATGTTTGACCTAGAGTAGCGCTGCTTCTGTGGAGTGGCCGCGACCATGTGCAGATTGAAAAGGGTCACGCAAAGCATTTTTATCAATGTGTGTGCTAATTTGTTTTACAACCACTTTTTCAACCAATTTTGATACAAATGGCAAGTTCCACACAGGGCGGTAGTTGTGTACGATGTCTTTATCCAGCGTAGGTTTTTTTCAAAAGTGGTTTAACGATTGCATGCTTGTACATTTGATGTGGTAAGATACGCGTTTATCATAGCGGTGATTAGTGACACTAACTCATGTGAACATTGCTTTAGCAGCCACGTTGGTTTTGGATATAATTCGCACGATTTAACCGGAGCGGATGCAACTAACCGTTTGACGTCCAATTATGTGACTGTCTCAAAGCAGACGAGTTGGACACCACCAAATAAAGCGTAGGTGCTCATAGCGGCCATCGTAGTGTACGGACGATCGTCACCTCAGTCGACAATGTCTTTCCTGATGTTCGATACTTTCTCAATAAAGTGATCACCCAATCGTTGCGCCATGTCCACCGGGCACACATATGATGGCATTGTCGTTATGTCATTGTTACCCATGATGTTTCTTTTGATGTTAAATAGTTGTTTCTGGTATTTTTTGTAATTGGCGATATTAGCCGTGTAGTAGTTTTTTTGTGTTAACCAGCATGCGGTTGAAAACCACGCTTGTGTGCGATACACCTGCCGATGTACCTCAAGACGAGTTTGCAGCC
Source organism: Lamellibrachia satsuma (assembly GCA_033239005.1). Taxonomy (NCBI): domain Eukaryota; kingdom Metazoa; phylum Annelida; class Polychaeta; order Sabellida; family Siboglinidae; genus Lamellibrachia; species Lamellibrachia satsuma. The sequence continues at coordinate 1,389,092 of BSQZ01000069.1, read as the reverse complement.
ACGTGCGCTCAGCTCGCCGTCGACGCTGTTGTTCGTCCTGAACATCGTCAGTGTACCACGGACAGTCTGGTCGCAATGTAATGGTCGTCTTACGCAGAGGGCTTGTTTGTCAACAATCCGACGTAAACCAGTGCTGTTTGTCGCAACGATGACATTAACGGGTGCGTCACTGTTCATATCCTCTAGCAAAGAGGTAGTATCACGTTTGAAATTGGGAAGGCGTATATGACGCAGTCGCCAAAAAACTATTTACACAGAATTTGATGATCATGTGATCACCGGATGGATTGCATAATCACGGGTCATACACACTATGTCGTATAACTACTATTGCACCGTGGTTTCGAACGATAATCACACCCTGAAGGTGACCTTTACTGTGTGTGGCATCTGTAACTAGGTCAGCGAGTCTTTCTGAAAAATGCCGTGCGTCAGGATCTGATACAATGTCAAGATGGCAGTTCAAATCACCGGTAATAACGATGTCATGCGGGCCCAGCAGCAGCGTCTAAGTAAGTAAAAGTCACTGATCAAAGAAAACATAGTTAACGACACCATTTTTCTTAGATGGTGGCGGGCGCAATGGTAGTCACGGCATATAGACCACAATTAAACAGACACAACGCCAATAAGATGTCCTTAACGACGTCGTTTGAAGACACACCATTATTTTAGCCAGGGTCGATATCCTGCACGCAATTACGCTCTGACATTTTTACGGTGAAATATCATATGCATATACATTATGAACAGCAATGCATTATTGTGTTAGAAGAGGAAATATAATCAGACATTACTGCTAATAACAACGTATTGCTAATACATAATATATATGTATATATATATATATATATATATATATATATATATATATATATATATAAAATATTTTTATAGTGCTGATACTCTAGAATTGTTTAGTAGCATAATTAGACAAGAGATGACTAAACTGCACAGTTCGGCTTGCAGTTAACTAACTGTCTCTTAATAGTAACAAAACTAATTACATGGTATCTGGAAAGGAAGATATGGACATAACGGTATATATATATATATATATATATATATATATATATATATATATATATATATATATATATATATATATATATATATATATATATATATATATACGTTATGGCCATATCTTCCTTTTCCAGATACCATGTAATTAGTTTTGTTACTATTAAGAGACAGTTAGTTAACTGCAAGCCGACTGTGCAGTTTAGTCATCTCTTGTCTAATTATGCTACTAAACAATTCTAGATTATCAGCACTATAAAATATTTTAGTGTGATCCGCGAACAGTACACATTTGAGTTTACTGGTAACATTACATAAATCATTTATATTCACAAAATAATTTCGATCCAAGTACTGAACCTCGTGGCACGCCACATACTACTTCAAAGATATCCAATTTTACATAATCAATGCAGACATATTGTGTCCTTTTTATGTAGTAGCTAACTAAACATTTAAGTAGTTTACCATGAATACCTTTCCTTTCTAATTTTTTATTAGTAAATTATGATTAACAGTGTCGAAAACTTCAAGACTATGAACATGGGGTGTTCGTAGTCTTAAAAAAGCTATGGAAGCTTTTTCGTTGTCAATTGTTATTTCCTCGGTCATCACAAATAAAGCCTAAGTTGCACATCAGTTTTTTCCAATACCCACACTGGCTGTCACTTAGTATTTTGTTTTGTTCTATGGATTTTTCCAATCTATTATCGAAGAGTTTGTCTAGAATTTGTGAGAACTGCGGCAATATAGATATGTTGGTAAATATTTTTTTTGCTGGTTTTATAGACAGGAAAAAGTTTTGCCACTTTCATATCATCTGAAAAATAACTATTTCGAATGATGTGCTACAAATATGCGTAAAAGCCATAGCTATGTGAGAAATTACCTTCTTCACAACATACAATCGTAACCGTAGAGGATTTTACTTTTTTATTTTTCACAACAATCAACAATTCGTGTTCATCAATGTGGTGAAGGAACGTGGATGCCTCCTTATTCGCATGCGCATAGTCATGAATCCTTCATCCTTTATTTATCGATGTGTTGATGTTTTTGGCGAGATTTGGTAAAATATTGCCAAAGAATTCGTTGAAACCTTTGACAATCCTTTTTTTTGTTTTGATATGTTTTATTTTCAGTTACAAAATGGTATGGAAATGGACTACGATTTAGATTTATTTTGATTACCGAAATTAAGACTTTCCATGTTCCATGTATGTCATTGCGGTGTTTTTTTCCAATCAATTACTGTAGTACACTTTTTCAGCACCTTGTAAAATAGTTGTCAACTTAATTTAAAATTTAATTTATTTTTTTTGGCATGCTTTGCATATAGCGCGGTATCAATATCATGGGACAGCATGCACATCACTATTATCAGCTATTGCATTTCCTGACTGTTGTCCGACCTGTCCATTCTAATATAAATCCAAAATCTGGTTAGCAATAAGCCACGCCGCAATGGTTGCGAGGAATATATTCATTCCCATAAACATAACACTGACACTGGACAATATTTCCTGTTTCCTATTTCCTGACAGGAACTTATTTGTACATCTGAGTGCAATGAGGCAACGTGGTGTTAACGAAATTACCCACCTTTAAAAGTGCAAAAACGAAGATTTAAAAACCGACGTTATGCGCCGTTTATTATGTTTGTGCTGGAATAACAACGCAATAATAACAACGGAATGGTGGTCGTGGCATCTAGGCCACAATAAAAGAGACACAACGCCACTAAGATGTCCTTAATGACGTCGTTTGAAGATACACCATTTATCCATTGTCGATATCCTGCACGCAATTACGCTCCACCCTTTTCACGATAAAATATCATAATATGCATATACATTATGAACAGTAATGCATTATTGTGTTAGAAGAGGAAATCTAATAAAAATCTGCTGCTAATAACAACGTACTGCTAATACATGCTAATAAAAAGAAAGAAACGAACCGCACCAAAATGGCGGGACACACCACCGTACTGTTATATTTCTTTCTGAAATGGATTTCAATTACCAATTGACAGGTAAATGTACCAGGCGTACAATGGCTAATAACAGAAGATACCAGACAATGTGATATATGCAATGATACATAAGACGTTGGTAGATGTATGTATGTATGTATGTATATATATATATATATATATATATATATATATATATATATATATATATATATATTCTGAGGAAATCTGTTTGAACGGGATTGGCATAAATGAACATGTAGGGGGTAGGTCCCTAACCCTAACCTTTACCTTTAATATATATATATATATATATATATATTTATATATATATATATATTTATATATATATATATATATATATATATATATATATATATATATATATATATATATATATATATATATATATATATATATATATATATATATTTTTATATATTACAGTTTCCCTGATCTGGCAATCAGTGCTGTATTTACCTGTAACTTACCTGGTTAAAATGTGGTGTGTCGAGACAACGTCAACTGGCTTAATTGTAGGATATTATAGGTCACTGATGTTCTAAAATATAACTTGTTAATGATTTATGTAATGTGATTTTATTGTATGTTCGAATGAACGGTGCCACCGTGATGGCGTGAATTGTACATCTTAGTAATAGTTTGATGCACAGTAAGGACGTGGCTATGTAAGATTGCTTACCACTTTACAAAATTAACGAATCGGTAATTTTAATGATATTTGGTGTGTGTAATTGTTTTATAGTTTACCTTAATGATAAACTATGATAGATTGCAATGCAATGTGAGGAATGAAGTATTTGTTTACAAATGTTTGAGGACTGGGGGCTAAGAACCTTAATTTTATGTTTGAACCTTTGAAGGAAAGGTATGCTGCCACTTAGGCATAATTACAATCACGCCATTACTATGTATTCATTTAGTTTGATGTTGAACGTTTGGTCGTGTTTGTGCTTGAATATATATCTTACTTTACCTTATTATTTATGTATTTCTGAGGAAATCTGTTTGAACGGGATTGGCTTGTAAAAAGTCATGAATGAACATGTAGGGGGTAGGTCGAAAAGCTGTGATGTGGCCGTAGGCTGCCGGCCGGCGCGTCGCTTGACTGCGTCACTGGATCAAGAGCCGAGTCATCACTTCGCCTGTCTGAGACGGCGGGGAGTACAAGCTGTATTCGTGAATGCTGATGATAACGCCGCTCTGCAAGACTGGTCGAGGGCCTATGATCGGAAAGGCCACTTCGCTAATGAATGCCGGACGTCTATCTGCCTGGCTGGTCGAGTGCTTGTGATCAGAAGGTAACGTGCCAATTCGCTCTTGAATGCTGGACGCTGAATCGTTCCACAACAGTAAATGATATTGGAGTTCGAATTACCCTTTGAATGTGTTGATTATTGTGTGACGGGCGGTGCGCATTGACTCGTCTAATTGGTGACTATAATGTGACAGGCGGTGCGTCGCGATTATGTGTGAACCATTAAATCGGTGTGTGTGTGCGTGTGCTTGTGCTTGTGTTTGTGCGTGTGCGTGTGCATGTGCGCGTTCGCGTGCGTGTGCGTGTGCGTGTGACCCGCCATTCCAAAATGAGACACTTCTCGGCGAAGCTCATTATGAGCTACGAGCCAAGGTAACAATGCATCGACATTTTTTTTTAATGAGTTTCCATTGGGAAACGATCCCAAATAGACTAATCTTTCATGTCTTAGTGGTGCAAATGTCATATATGCTGCTCAAATGTGCTTATTTTTGTGTTCTGTGACACCTATGAAATTTCGTTTTAATGTATTGTTTTAAGCATGAAAATGGTCCATTTTCTCTTCAAGAGTACTCCAAGTGAACATTTTTCGAGCGCGCCATGTCAGACATCACCGGAAAGTTGGATTTCTATTCGTTAACATAATTTTCGATAAAGACTTTCCTTCAAATATGCATGTTAATGAGGATTTCCTGACAGCTATGGTTGCCCTCGTGACCGCATTCCGTGTCTCCGATTGGCTAATTGCCCCTGAAAGCCCGGTCTGGTCAACTTCCGGTTACTTGTTTACGTAGCTATCGCTTCCATCTTCGCTACTAATTTGATAAAGATTTGAACAAAGAGAATAGAGTTTCCAATCTGTTAAATGAAGCAGCGCACTGTGGACTCTTCGTGATACAAACTTTCGAAATGTGGCGATCGATTATTTCACACATTACAGTGACGGGGTGAGTATTTTGGGGATTTCTAGAATCCGGGCCCACCTCATTTTCGCCATTGTAAATATGCAATAAGTACAACAGTCATATACAAAGGTCAAACGAATAGTAATATGTTGAATGTGTAAATTATTAAACATTTTGAGAGTCAGAAAACGCATTTTATAAACTTTCCTGACGTTCGAATGAGTGATGTTTATTAAATAATGCCTGGCTTATGCATATGTTCCCTACTATGGATATAGGCTATGCAGCATATGCATATACTATGACAATTTTTATATGTTTGATAGCCATGTCCATCCCATGGCCAAATAACATTATTTTGGGCAGTTAGGCCACTGCAGGCTAAACATTTATAATTATAACAAATGAAAACATATTTCAGCTTTAGTAATACTGTACTACTTTATTCAGTTTTCGTGCATAGCATTTTAAGGAAAATGAGGATGAAAATAGCGCTTCAGAGATTGAGGAGGAAGTGCCACTTGTCGTTGAGGTATCTCGCAATGAAGAGTTGGATGATGGACCGCCTGGTGACTGCATTCCCAACAGCATCTCTGCTGCAGAGTACGACGTGCTGCAACGCTATACGAATGCAAAGATTCACCCACCAGAAATGTGATGCCACTGAACTGCCGTCTCTGGGATGGCAAGCCTTGCATTTAGCAATTTGATGGTTCTGAACGCAATGAAATCTTTGTATTATTTAGATAAATTACATTTGGTGGCCACCTTGGATCCCAATTTACATAATTTATTCAAAATGTATTTTTTCTTAAATATCTATATTTCCTCTTTCGCTTGATATCATGGATGTTAGTGTATCTAGTAAAAAAGTTTGGCTGGATAACCTTGAAGAGAGGGTTGACTCGTACCCGGAAGAAAAAGAAGGATCTCTTAATTAACTTAATTTACGCAATTCTTTATTACAATTATATAATTACCCGGGTATATATTTTTAACTAGACAAGAGTTAGCATGAATCATCTTGTCATTCAAAAATTATGTTTTGTATGTGCACATTGTGTACGTGTTTGTAAACACTTCTTCAAACTTTAAACACTACTTTAGATATATTACATTTAGTGGCCATCTAGGAACCTAATTTATGCAATTTATGGAAAATGTGTTTTCTTTAATGTCCACGTTTCCTCTTTCGTTCAATACTATGGATGTTAGTGTATCTAGCAACAAAGCGTGCGTGAGCGAGCGTGCGTGAGCGAGCGAGAGTGCGTGAGTGTGTGTGAGTGTGTGTGACTGTGTCTGTGTGTCCGTGTCCGTGTCCGTGAGTGTGTGTGCGTGTGCGTGTGCGTGTGCGTGTGCGTGTGCGTGTCTGTATATGTATGGAAATCAATACCAAGCAGGTCTATCATCATAATCTTTCACGTTTTTGATAAACACACACACAAGCTCAGGCCTTGGGTGGGGGTGGCACTTCTCTCATGGAGTAGTGCCTGTGGCAGGTAGCCCCTCACCTTTGATGTATTATGGTGATTACCAATTTGATAGGTTGTGTGCATACACTGTTGTTTTATTGGGTACATCTGGTTGTAATCGACTTGTATGTATAATGATGTTTACTGGTGTACTTGTGATGCATACAACGTGGCATTAAAATATGCCCTTTACCAACCTTTACTTATATATCCACCTCCCTTATTCCTACATCAAACGAGCTGCGGCCACACTTGAAACTAGACCAGCGTCTCACTACGCAATCGACACCACAGGAAATGACCGTATTAGCAAGACCAACAATTTATCGTTTCCTACTGAGATAATGTGAAACTTTTTCAGGATATCTCTAGTCGCGAGATAACCCTAAGGGATGACCATTGGGAGGCGATAGGGATGCCCGTAAGGGGCGACCTAAGGGGAATGTAGTGTAGTGTTCAGATATGTATTTTAAATGTTAATAATTGCTTCACTAAACAATAACCAAATCGTACACTTCACTAAATTACATATCAATCCCACTCCACTACACCAGCTTGCACACCTAATTATATATATATATATATATATATATATATATATATATATATATATATATATATATATATACATATACATATACACATATATATATACATATATATATACATATATATATATATATATATATATATATATATATATATATATATATATATATATATATATATATATATATATATATATATATATATATATATATATATATATATATATATATATATATATATATATATATATATACTGTTTTATCACAGATTTTATCAACTTTTATCCCTGAATCAAACTTATGAGTGTTTACGATTGACATCCGGCTACTTGGACTTGGTGCAGCGACTTGAATTTGGTGTAGATCATTTACAGAAATACGTGGAATATCAAATAGAATAAGTATTACTATTGCATATATATTATACATAAACGTATTGTAGACATATATTAGGAAACAGGTTTTGTTAATTATTAGTCAGAGGGAGTATTTTAGAGTAAGTTAGTTTCGGATTCTGTCAGGGAATTCAGCGAGCGTTAATAGGGGTGTTTACAATTCGAAAAATTAGATAACATAGTGAATAGTCAGTAACAGTGAATATTGGTTAGAATAAGTATTAGTATTATACATATATTGTTCACCAACTTCTTGTAGACATATATTAAGAAACCGTTGTTGTTAACAGAGGTAGTATTTTTTTTTCCCGGATTCAAACTCAACGAGTGATAAAAGGGAGTTTGTTTACAAGTCATTCAACCCGTGCATCGAGCTATCGTTTACATTAGCTAATATATATATATATAAGATAAAGTGATTTATTTACTTAAATTACATACATAAGGTAATATATGACATAGTGGTAGTCAACGTTTTCGGTAAAAAGGAATTAACAGCAGGACTTTAGCGTAAATTAGTACACACTCACTTCGTTGTTTTGTTACACAGTGTTCTCCGTATTCGCTAGGTGGCAGGATTTTTAGCCTAAAGTGTTCTTTTGATCACAAAAACAGCCTTATTCAAGGCTAACGTAGCACACTAATTAAAACTAAATTGTATGATGGCCCCGTGCAAACGATGTTAAAGGCCACAAGGCACGTAATTTGTGGCAGTTGTAGTAACTGGGTAGATTTCGTCAAGTCTGGTGCGAAAAGTCCTGGGCTGAGGTCCAGGCAGATAGTTTTAATTTTGAGTGTAGGGGATGCGCAAGGATGAAGGAAATAGAGGTGGAGTTGAAAGAGCTGAGACTGCTCGTTGTGGCAATGGTGGGAAGGGATCAGGGGAGTTGTGCCAGTAGTTCCGGTGAGGGAACAGTAGACGATAAAGTGGGGAAAGACACAAGAGATGCTAGGGAGAGCTCACCTCAGCCTGGGAGGAAGCTGAGAGGAGGGAAGGTGACAGGTCATAGGGAGACAGGACGTAAGGAGACGGGAAGGAAAGGAACGGGAGGGAAGACAACCGGGGTGAAGGAGAGGGGAGTAGGGGAGACAGGAGGGAAGGAGAAGGGAGTGGGGGAGACGGGAGGGAAGACAACCGGGGTGAAGGAGAGGGGTGTAGGGGAGACAGGAGGGAAGGAGACGGGAGTGGGGGAGACGGGAGGGAAAACAACCGGCGTGAAGGAGCGGGGAGTAGGGGAGACAGGAGGGAAGGAGAAGGGAGTGGGGGAGACGGAAGGGAAGGGGTCAGGACAGAATGTGATGGAGGGGATCGAAAGGAAGAGTTATTCTGCAGCAGTGATAGAGGGGGTGAGGAAGAGAGCGAGGGTGTTTGTGGGGGATTCGATAGTTAGGAAGACCGACAGAGTCTTAAACAAGGGAGATGATGTGGTGGTCTGCTTGCCTGGAGCCAAAATAGAGGCGATAACTGAGAGGGTAAAAACATCGTAGGCTCGGGTAAGGGTGGATCTGTTTTAGTACATGTAGGGACAAATAACGTAGAGAGGGAGGGTACAACTGCCATAGTTAGGAAATATAGGCAGTTGGTCAGAACACTAAAACAGACGCGGGTTGAGCAGGTAATACTGTCAGGGATTTTACCTGTGATGGACAGGAGGGGTCATAAATATCGAAATTGTCGGGGGATGGCAATTAACATGTTAGTCCAGAGGCTGTGTAGGGAAGAGGAAGTTGGATTTGTGGATTTATGGGAAAGTTTTGTTGGGAGGGGTGATATGTACATGAAGGATGGGCTTCATTTAAGTGGAAAGGGGGCGGCAGTATTCGCGGACAAACTTTCAGCAGCAGTAGATAGCGACTTGGGTACAATGACAAATATTTTTGGAAGTAAACATTCTTTAAACTAGAAGTGCAGGGGGGTTACCTAGAGGTGTCTCAAGCAGAACAAGAGGCCACTAGCACAGATAAACCAATATCAAATCATCCGAAAAACATCTCTGAAAAAGGTTATAGATGCGTATGTTTAAATGCAAGGAGCATAGTAAATAAGAAAAACGAATTAAACATTATGGTAGAAGATATTGACCCTCACATAATTGGCAGCAAGAGTTTTTATGCATATGTCAGGAGTAAACAAAACGTACAAGACAAGGTTGGACCTCTAGAAGACAGTGCTGGAAATATAATATCACAGGGGTTTTTAATGGCGGAAGACCTAAATGGTTACTTCAGTTCAGTGTTTACAAAAGAAGATATTAGTTCATTACCAGTTGCTGATGCTAAATTTCAGGGGACTAAATCTGACTATTTAGGACCGTTAGTTGTAACTCCAGAATTGGTAGCTAGGAAAATAAAGGCAATGAAGGATAACAAATCACCGGGAGTGGATGGGATTCCTCCAAAATTACTAATGGAAACAGTAGATCAAATCAGTATACCACTTGCAAGAGTATTCAACTTGTCATTAAAAGAGGGAGTTGTTCCGTTTGAATGGAAAGAAGCAAACATCATACCATTATTTAAAAAGGGTTCGAGAAATAAGTCAGAGAATTACAGACCAGTGAGTTTAACGTCAGTGATTTGTAAATTATTAGAAAGGTTAATTAAAGACCATATGGTGGACTTCCTCGTTAAGCATAAATTATTAAATTCATCTCAACATGGATTCCTTAAAGCGAGGTCATGCTTAACAAATGTGTTATGTTTTTGGAAGAAATCACTAAGTGGATAGACGAGGGATCGCCAGTAGATATTATCTACTTAGATTTTCAGAAAGCTTTTGACAAAGTGCCACATCAAAGATTGCTACTTAAATTAAAAGCCCATGGTATCGGGGATAGCATAACTGACTGGATAGAACAATGGCTGACTGACAGAAGACAACGAGTTGTAGTAGATGGCGAGGTTTCAAATTGGAAATCGGTTTTGAGTGGGGTACCTCAAGGATCAGTATTAGGACCTATATTATTCTTAATTTATATCAATGACTTGGACGACAGTATAACAAGTAACGTACTGAAATTTGCGGACGACACAAAACTGTTTAGAAAGGTTAATACTGATGGTGATAAACAACATTTACAAAACGATCTAGACAGATTAGTGAAATGGTCTGAGAAATGGCAGATGCTGTTCAATTTTGGGAAATGTAAATGCCTACATACAGGACATGGGAACTTGAATGTAAACTATAAAATGGGAGCTACTGTTCTTGGTACTACTGTAAAAGAAAAGGACTTAGGAGTTACAATAAGCGCTGATATGAAAGTTTCAGAGCAGTGTGGTATTGCAGCTTCAAAGGGTAATCAAATTCTTGGATTGATTAGAAGAAACATAACATACAAGGGAAAAAAGTCATTGTCGATGTTAACGTTTCCAGAACTAAATTGGAATCAAAACACAATGTATTTTACAGACATATTCATAAGATTAACATCGTTGCTTTAAAGGCTGACATCTTTAAATCCGACCTAATCATAAAACCAAAGGGACACCTATCCGATTTGTGTGGACAATACTATCAAGTACTCAAATCTTTACTAAGCAAACATGCACCTGTAAGATCCAAATCTGTATCACCAAATTACTCCCGAAATTCTACAATCTAAAAGACGCGCGTATGGCGCAAATCACGCTCGTCTTTGGACAGGTCGCGTTATTCAAAACACTGTCACTACTGCAACAGACAAATGGCCAAAGCTAAATCGGATTATTACACAAATATGGTCTCAAATAACTCTGAAAGTCCACGTCAGCTATGGAACTGCATAAATCAAATTCTACACAGGCGGCCTGCTCCATCTCTTCCTAATCATGTTTCAATCAAGTCTCTATGTGACTCGTTCTCTAGTCATTTCAAGGATAAAATCAGTCGTATCCGTTCTGCTTTCCCAGATCATACTTTATATACTGTAAACGTGGCCTCTCCACGAGTAAATTCTTTACTTGTATCATTTGAACCTTCCACAGCTGATGAAGTGAAGAAAATAATTATGTCT
>BSQZ01000069.1:1345000-1372500 GCA_033239005.1 Lamellibrachia satsuma | reverse complement strand
GATAAAAGAAAAATTATGCGCAAAATCGGAAAAGAACATGTAGTGATAACGGGAATAACTGACGGCAAAACAAATATAATCCTGTCTGGTAGGAAAGAGTACAACACGTATATTAAACGACATCTGTGTTAGTACGAGCTGGAGAGTCAAGATCACGAAGGAAACAGACAGGGCACCTGAAGATGAAGTTGTACAATAGGTTTCGAATGTAAGGTGATGGTCGATGGTGATTAATGATCGCGAAGCACGGTTCCGTCCATAATGGCACGTGAAACGGACACTCTGAATGTCTGGCCAATCGTTGAAGAGCTGACATACCAATCAGCGGATGTTTATGACACCTGATTCTGTCTCACACCATTTTTGTCTCTGGCTACTGCAGTTGTTGCAATGTGGCAGTGGTACCTGAACAGATCAACTTGCGTTCAGTGCTAAATACGTACTTGGTAAACAGCACGGCAAATGACACACTGTTTGTTGTTTGGCTTCAAACGGTAAGTGCCAGGCCTAGGGATGTGTAGTTTGTTGTACATTGTTGGTGACATGCGTTGAATTTGTAAGCACACCAGCACGCAGAATGACACTGCGCCTATTATTTGAGAGCACAGTAAAATTCGTGCGAATTACTTGTATTTCCGTCGACCATATAACGCGATTTCAATGTATTAATGCTATGTTATACACCAGAGGTACCACGTGTTATTCCCGACTGTCTCTATCGATACTTCAGTTGTGCAGTATTCACTCGGAAAGCACCATGACATATTTCGTTTAGGAATATGTGAATCTGGACAAAATCGGACATTCTTCCAATTTAGTGTTACTTCGATATGGGCTGGAATCAAATGTTCAGCATGTCAACGTATGGGGGTAATACTGATATATGCCATGCATGCCCCAACTGCAGGTGAGGCTTGCCAAACAATGTGATGCAACAGACAATGACAGTCGGACGATAGTACGCACATAAAATATACAAAACATATTTATGTAGTATGTTATTCAAGCAACGCGCCGTCTACTTTCGTTTTCGTTTTAAGCACTAATTTTGCATACATCAACGAAACGTTAGTATTTCGTTATTACAGAAAAATAAATACTTGGCGCTGCCTCAATGTGGAGGTTCGTCTTTGGATACAACTGTATTATGTTTACACGAATGCATGTTTGTTATAAACCACTCCATGTCAAAAAGAGTGATGTATTCAGTATTTGTAATATATGGAAATACATTGTTTTGTAGTGATGCACTAATATTTATTTGGGAGTTTTTGCGTTGTTGTGAATTGAAACAATGAATATTTCCTTTTAAAATTTTGTGTAGCATTAATTACAAAACTTATTTGACGTAATCTATATCACATGAACATTAATCTAGTCATCAGTCTGCTAATTAGTTGCATCATAATTTATAATTTATTTTGTATTCAGATTGTACGCAGGCTACACGAGGCCGTTCATGGTGAACTGTGCAACATTCGTAGTCACACAGGGCAACTAAATACCGGCTCAATAAAAATGCAATGTATCTTGACAAACCAATGAATTGTGGTTGTTGATTTTTACAGATCGCGAGAATGCTAGGTCTTTGGTAATTCCACATTCGGAGGAAGGATGTGAACGTGCTTGAATGGACATTTCAAAATGGATATAACAGATTCCGACAATATCAAGACAGTAATCATCAGTATAGTGATTATACTCAATATAACGCTGAATGTTATCGTGATCGCAGTAATCGTCAGAAATCCACAACTGCGCGAAGATCGCACGACGCTTTTCATGCTATCACTCACGCTTTCTGATCTCGCCAACGGATGTACAGCGATGCCCATCAGCGCCGCCGTGTGTTCGAAAGCCACACCAAACGTTCGTAACATGGTTCAATACCTTCCAAAGATTAACATAATTTGCTCGGTTTGGTTCAACTTCAACTCAATGCACAGTCTATGCTGGGTGACGGTGTGCAAGATGGTTGCTGTAACGAAACCGTTCCATTATGAACAAGTCCTTACTAGAGGTCGTTGCTATTTTATAATAGCTGTAATTTGGGTGTCTGGAGCAATGATAGCCACGGCACTTTCCCCTCAGATTGTCTCATGTAATATTGACTTGTGTGCATGTGGATTGCCAGTTGCTTCAAAACGTACAGCTGGTGTAGCAATGTTATTGGTATTTTGTCTTACATTCGGACTTGTACTGCCTATTACCGGAATAGTTTACGCCACTTCAAAGATATTTTGCGCCATAGCGCGAACTCACCGTCAAATCGCAGCGCAAACTAATTCAATCGGAGGACATATTGACGTCGTCGGAAACATCCCGTCTCTGACTTCCAAGTCGATTCGCTCTGGCAGAAACGTGTTGATTATATGTCTAGCGTATCTCGTTCTAACAATTCCTGGGGCTGTGTATGTTGTTGCAGGAATTATGGGGAAGACATACAATGCACCGTCCTTGCTTAAATTTGCTGCAGTTTGGACTGTCTTTTGCAATTCATTTGTCAACAGTCTCCTTTATGTGTTCCTATTTCGGCATGTTCGCAGTAAAGTTATGAACATGTTTAGAGATTTGCGTAATTTGTGTGAGTTTCCGTAGTTAACAAACGAACATTCATCAATATTAACAATGGATTCGTTTGAGTGATTTCTTTATCAATAAATCAAATGTTCCTACATGCTTCACATTTTTACTATATAATGATTTTGATATCTTTATTTGCTATGGCCAGTATCTCCGGGGTATCTGCAATATGCTGTTATAAGTATGTGCCTTTGTGACATAAAAGGATGTGGCATCGCTAAAATATCAAACGCATGTTTCGTATAATACTAGCATTCAGATAATTGTAAAGATCATAATATGCATCATACGCCATCCTAAGTATGTAATGACTGTACATAACTAGCTTGGACACTTTCAATCATTTTATTGTTTTTGAATCAGGTATTGTTTTTTAAACTTCCGTCCTTGTTGTTATTACGATGACCAATGCCAACTCTTATAATTTATAGAAGCACTAATTAAAATATTAGTGTGGACACGTGTTGGATCCTTTATGTGTTTGCATCATGTTTCGTTCGAAGAGAAAAGTAGTTTGTTCTCTTCAAATATCGCTTGTCTCTATACCCGCCTTCTGTCACACTGATGCAAAATGCCCTGGTCTATTGCTAAGTCATATATCTCTCAGCGCACCGAAATAGAGCTGGTAATATATCTATTGCTAAGTCATATATCTCTCAGCCCACTGACATAGGGCTGGTAATATATCTATTGCTAAGTCATACATCTCTCAGCGCACTGAAATAGGGCTGGTAATATATCTATTGCTAAATCATATATCTCTCAGCGCACTGAAATAGGGCTGGCAATATATCTATTGCTAAGTCATTATATATCTCAGTGCAGTGAAATAGGGCTGGTAATATATCTATTGCTAAGTCATTATATATCTTAGTGCACTGAAATAGGGCTGGTAATATATCTATTGCTAAGTCATATATATCTCAGTGCACTGAAATAGGGCTGGTAATATATCTATTGCTAAGTCATATATCTCTGAGTGCACTGAACTAGGGCTGGTATATATCTATTGCTAAGTCATATACATCTCAGTGCACTGAAATAGGGCTGGTAATATATCTATTGCTAAGTCATTATATAGCTCAGTGCACTGAAATAGGGCTGGTAATATATCTATTGCTAAGTCATATATATCTCAGTGCACTGAAATAGGGCTGGTAATATATATATATATATTGCTAAGTCACATATATATCAGTGCACTGAAATATGGTTGGTAATATATCTGTTGCTAAGTCATATATCTCTCAGTGCACTGAACTAGGGCTGGTATATATCTATTGCACCTTTCGTTGCCCATTTTCGACAACTGTGTAGTTATGTAATGTAGCATTGACATAATTACTTAAATTTTCTATTTTTTGAAAAAAGGATTCGTGATTTCATTCATTCAATCCAATATCCTGTGACAATGACACTTACTTGCAATATTCACCCTAGCAATGTAAAATAAAAAAAACGCATAGCGCTTGATATGAGTTACATACAACCGTAACATCTGAAAGCATCATCAGGTTGTCGTCGCTGCCACTGGCTATGGCATATGAGTCTGCCACTGGCTATGGCATATGAGTCTGCCACTGGCTATGGCATATGAGTCTGCCACTGGCTATGGCATATGAGTCTGCCACTGGCTATGGCATATGACTCCAATTATAAAAAAAATCCATTCATAATGTGACCACTCATTACAGTGTTCCTTTAGGCATTATTTACACAGTTTTGGTGGAAAGGCTAGCGGGCAATGTATTCGTCTGATGATGCAACTATTGGACAAATGCAGGTCATTTTGATGTTGGATCCACTGCGGCATCTACACATTCGCAATGAGGTCCTCTAATGCATGACCTCGATGAACCATTAACATAATTTCTAGGGGTATGGTATCAGCCATATTTTCCTAATCGTATGCGACAAACAGTTGATCGTGTTGGTGGAAGATAACGTCGTCATCATCGCCTGGTGGATCGAACAGCGAAGAATGAGCCGCCTTATATGTTTTACAAAAAATAGCCATGAATTTGTGCGCCCACGTGGCCCGTGGCATAGCCTGCTAAACTCTAAAATAAATGCACTGTTGCGCAGCCAATAGCTTCTACAAACAAATCTGTGAATATGCCTGCTCAGTTGCACTTATGATCTTTGTTGCTGTGAATTCCTGAAGTGTTCGGTTCATCCAAGATGGTCGGCGCGTCGACTGTTGCTGGATCCATCGGCAAACATCGTTTTTTCCACGCGGACATGGAATATCAATCTGGGCAATTTCGTGGCCAGAAAAATAGTGCCAACCGTTGCGCTATCATACATACAATTCTCCCGATAATCTAGGAAACTTAAGGTGACACTTTCAACTTTTCTTAAGTTACTTTGCCCTTCTTGGAAAAGCAGGTCCTGCGCTATCTGTAAAACATCGTCACTGGTTGTACCTGTCGAGAGGTCCACCGGTCTACTACCACTCCCTCAACTGGCACGTAAGTGGTTTTCAGTTTTCCACTCTTTTTAGATAAAACCGATTTTGACCTCCCTTATTTTTTTAGCATGACAGTTATTTGCCGTCCTGGTTGCTATCCGAGTTCAAAAGTACTGCCAGCACTCTCCGGTGATGGATCTGTAGTGTTACTGTTGGAAGAAAGTAGTTTGAGTTTCTGCCTCAGTCGGTTCAGTACTGGGGACTTTCTCTCGCTGGCCCGATCTTTTAGTGGCTGGCTTCTCTCACAAAATGTGGGAACAGGACAATGCGGTTCCTAAACTTGGGAAGATGGTGTGAAATGGAAGTATTGTCCATAGCTATCAACAGTTATTAACTTACTATAGATGACCATTCAGTCACCTATATAGTTGTTATTGTAGAACTGGAATTTAACGCATTACAGAACAAAAGAGTTACAAAAAAATAATGATAATTTATTAGGCGTTTAATTCTAGGGCTTACTCTGAAATTGTCTGAGTGAAATGTTTACACAAGTATTCATTTGAGTTTTCATTAGGTTTCTAATGTGTTTTTACCAGGGTTAGTGTTAGGTGCAGGGTTTGGTGCTAGGGTAAGGGAATCCTAACCAGTTGGTTGAACAAATTTTTTCAAGCAATAAACCTTGTCTGATGAATAAATCACAGTGAAAATTTACGAAAAATGTTCAGTAGTTATCAATATATTGCATTAAACAGACATACTGAAATTTCGAGGTTAACTTTGTACATCTATGATGTATGATGGTATACTGTGTCATGTTAGCGGTCATTTCCTGTGTGTGTGCGTGCGTGCGTGCGTGCGTGCGTGCGTGCGTGCGTGCGTGCGTGCGTGTGTGCATATTGTAATGAATGACGTAGCTCTGATGCAAGGACCGCGATCCATGACGTGTAGGTTAACAAAACTAAGAATTGAAGGTTACCAAATAATAATAATATTTTTTTTAAAGTTAACAAAACTAAAAATTTAAGAGCCATCAGAGAAGCACCTCATCCTCCAGACATCTGGTTGAGGTATGTAGATGACACATTCACAGTATTACAAGAGAGCGATGTAGAACATTTCACACACCATCTGAATTCAATGGACGAGAACATTAAGTTCACGGTAGAACCAGAACAGGACAATACGTTAGCCTTTCTAGACACGTGTGTATGCCTGAATGATGATGGATCAACCAAGGTCAAGATATATCGGAAAGCAACCCAAACGGACCAATATTTGAACTGGGATTCTAATCACCACCTAGAACACAAACGCTCAGTAGTCAGGACACTCCTCCAAAGGGCAGAAAACCTGATAACAGAAGAGGAGGACAAGAACACAGAGGTGGACCACATCAAGAAAGTGCTGAAAGCAAACGGTTACAAAACCTGGATGTTTAACACCACGCAACCAACGAGAAGGAAGGAGAACACTACCACAGAAACCAGCAGAAGACAACATGCCATAGGTCTGCCCTACATTAGTAAACTATCAGAACAAGTAGCAAGGATTTTCAAGTCCTATAACATCCCGGTTTACCACAAACCTATCAACACCCTGAGGTCACTGTTGGTACACCCAAAAGACAGAACAGCAAAGGCAGCAAAGTGTGGGGTAGTATATGACATACAATGCCCAGAATGTGACCAACACTATATAGGAGAAACAGCCAGAACACTTGGCACAAGAATCAAAGAACATCTATCTTGTCGCCAACCCCTATCAGCTATAAGTGAACACAAACTGAACACAGGTCATCAGTGCTCTATGAAGGACGTCAATATTCTAGACCACGAGGAGAACTGGCACAGGAGAAAAATAAAGGAGGCGATTAACATCCACAGAAACAAACCTACGCTGAACCGAGACGTCGGCCAGGAGCTCCCACCAGTCCTACTCCAGCTTGTGTCACATGACATTGGTCATGTGACACATCCGTAACTTCAGTCAGCTGAAGAAGACTGCGAGATGCGGTCGAAATATTCAACAACAAACTGTAAGTTTCTTGAGAGGTAATTATGATTAATATTAATAACCAAGAAACCGGATCATCTATTCATTCAAGGATAAAAATTTAAGGTTCTGTTCAGGCGTGTATTTAGGGAGGCATTGGGCCAAGACCCCCTTTTGGCTTACAATTTATAATTTTCGTACGTAACCTGTTGCACAACTAATTGCAGCAAGGTAATCTAATGGTTGACTAAATTTGTCCTCTGTTAAATTTCGTGAACCAAAAACAACTTACTTGGAAAACTTCATTGGACAAACATTTACGCACCTGATTACAACTCGATCACTTTTTGGCCTCGGGACCCATTATTATTTCAGTTGTATCACAAGATATAACTCCCCCCTGCAAGATCCTGGATATGTCATTGCTGTTTTTACAACATTGTACTTACATATACACATCAGTTTCATGAAAAATGGGGGCATTGTCTTTTGATTTTCCCTACTCAAATTTACTTCTGATTCCCATCCACATGTCCTACTGATCTTCCACACACCCTACCTTGTCTTCCACATGTCCTACTTAGCTTCCACACATCCTACCTTGTCTTCCACATGTCCTACTGATCTTCCACACATCCTTCCTTGTCTTCCTTCATCTTATTCAGTGTTTCTTCTGGCACATTTCTCTCACGCAGGAAACCAAATATAGTCTACCTCTATTTCACCATGCGTCTACAAAGAACAACAGTGAAGGTAAACATGTTTTTAATACATGCATGCCCCTGCTAAAACGAAATACTTTATTTATTCTTTATGCCTAAACATGCTTGCAGTTATAATTATGAAATAACTTGACATTTGAAGATATATATTTATTTTGTTTGTGTTGACTTTTTGCTTTTGTAGTAAATCATAGTAAGCCAATATTTTGCAATATGTTGCTTGACTGGATTTGGACCTTGCCTGGTGTAGTTAGCTAAGATTAGTAGTGTGGATTCTTGAATGATCGGTTAAATAACATATTTCCTGTTCCATTTCAGTTGTAAACTTTACCAAAAACATTATGTCGTAACAGCTTCTAATGACAACATAAATATATATATATATATATATATATATATATATATATATATATATATATATATATATATATATATATATATATATATATACATATATACATATACATATATGTATATATATATATATATATATGTATATATATATATATATATATATATATATGTATATATATATACATATATATATATATAACACCTATGCAGTTTAAACAATGGCCAAGAAAATAGCCCCCAACTTGGGGCATATTTGTATTCAAACTGTAATAAACTGTTATGTTCAACGTTTGATAACGAAACGTGGCACACTGATAAATTTGTTGTCCTAGGTTTTAAATATATAAACAGTTATGCATTTTGACTTTTGTTGTTGTAACTGTGCCTATGGTGTGCAATGTAGCGAATGGAAGCTGAAGAGCTCAAATGTGTCTACCAAGTTTGTAGACGTAACAAGAAATTAACTGATTAATAAAACACATTAATTAATTAATAGAACATGGTGAACGTTTGCGGTGATCACAATTTGTAATATAGGAAATAAAAGCTGAGGGGCTCAGCAATAAATAGAAATCTACAATTTTTTTAGACATAAAAACTAACAAATGCATTGATAAAACGAATTTAAGTAAATCATTAATAGAAAAAGAATGTGTTTGTGAAACATTCACAACTGTAATTTGTAGTTGTCAAACACAAACGCCATAAAGTTGCGGATCTCACCATTTACTAGGAGATAATAAGGCCAGTTAATGAGTTATGACTAGAGCTTTGTGCACTTTTATGACCTAATGCCACAGTTTTATAGGCACGCGCATATAGACCATTCTTTCATCCTTTGAAAAATACCCCTTTCCCTAGTTTGCAATCTGCATGCGACTGTGTTATTTAGCGTCAATTCACTCTTTGTGTTGGGTGATTTTATACAAACTAGTTATCATAATAACGCCTGTTAATGTGTAAGGTATCACGTATCTTGCGTGACGCCCGCACATTCAATGGTCATCTTGCGCTGCCTAACGTCGGGTCCTAACGATTTGCATCGGGTCGTAACATACAATGGCATATGGGTAGTGCTAGAAACTGCGTTTCGTTATTACGCGTATTCATACCAGTCGTAAGAGCGCACACGCCACCCGACTCGCTACATAATACATCTAATTATATCGCGTCGGATTGCAGCGTGCATGCCGGGCTTAACAAAATGTGTCTATCCAGAATCCGAAATTGCACAGGTATTATGCAGTTATTCAATAAGGACAAAATACAACTGAATTGTTTTAGTAACATTCCCTTCCACATAGTTCTGAGTAAATATTTTTCGGAAAATCACTTATGTGAACCAGCCGCTTAATATAATCAAATTCCTTTTGTCCGATTTCTTTCTGTTAAGTCCACTGTACGCTAGGTGGCGTTTTGCAGTGCGGTCGCTGGACGTGTTCACTAGGTGGCAGCAGCATCATCCACTATTCGACGTTAACTGATCTTCACTGACATATATAAACGGGGTTTATCTCTATTTGCCGTGGTGCTCCGGTTTACCCTATTGCAACGTTATTTATGTTCGAAATTTACACCAAAATCTAGTGTACGAAACAGACTATGTCGACAAATGTTGCGCAATTTAGAAAAGTCATGATTTGTCCTGGTACAGTGTGTTGGCACCTATCGTACTGTCAATCAATCGTCTGCGCGAGTCTGTGTAGTTTAGCGTCCGTTTGCACCATGTGTTGGGTGATTTGATGGACATTAGTAGGCATAATCATACATATAAAATCTGGTGTGACACTCACACATTCCATAGTTACTTCACACTGTTCAGCCCTGCTACACGAATGTCATGCATGCGGAAAAAATATTTTATCAGTAATTTTACATTTAAAATGAATTCAATTGAGAAAAAGCATCTGTCGTAGGCGTCCGTTACATTCGGACTCCATATAAAAGTATCATCGTTTAACAAAACCAAATGTTGGTTTATTTGTATAAGGAAACGAAAATGTTGTATAAGGAAACGAAACCACGACAAATTTATTAAATTATGAAGAAAAGCATTTTGTTAATCGGTGCTTTGGTAGCATTTGCTGATATCCAATTTTAAATAGAGTCAAAATTGATGCTCCGTATGTCTCGCACATATCGTTTACGGCACCAATGATATCATTTACCCGAAAATCTTAATAAATAGTAATGGTTGCAATCCTTCTTATCGCAATTGCATACACCATTAAACATGTTTGTGCAGATATTGTTTTTCATTTTGGATAAACTTGTGTGCTATCACCAGCTTTGTTAATCATATATTATTATGAGTTAGTTCCATAACTCAGTAACGGGGCGCCACCGAATATCTTACAAGTTATTCATTGTTTCAAAAACGCATTAATGGCGCAGGCACTGTACGTTGTAATATTGGTGATGATTATTTATTCGCGTCGGTTCTTCGATTGGTTAATATAATTTAGACTATCGCTCTTGAATCGAGCGTACTGATGTTCCTACTCGATTAATTGTAATGCCGTTACCCTGTCACAAACTGAGACTCAATATCATTTCAATGTACAGGTTTTCAAACAGAGAGAAGCGATGTACGACTTAGACTGAAAAGTTAAATCGGACAAAACAATGCCTACATAAAATGGAGTGGTGACATTGGGTAACAACGAGACCACAGCTCAAATTCATCCCTTCCCCAAATCTACTCTAAATTGGGGCAGGCCAAAGCCATTCTAAATTATCTATTTAGTATTATATATATATATATATATATATATATATATATATATATATATATATATATATATATATATATATATATATATATATATATATATATATTAACCAGTGGCGATATCAACATCGAAGAAACACTTCTCACTTTGTATACCATGTATGTCATACAAAAGCGATTTTTTTTTCTTAACATATATCGGTACATTTTATTTAAGAATATTATCTTGTGTACATGATATTCACAAGAGAGGAACGATACTTGTAAAATGTTGTAAGTGTGTGTGTGTGTGTGTGTGTGTGTGTGTGTGTGTGTGTGTGTGTGTGTGTGTGTGTGTGTGTGTGTGTGTGTGTGTGCATGTGTGTTAATATGTTATTGTATATAAATGTATGATAATGTGTTTATATATATATATATATATATATATATATATATATGTATATATATATATATATATATATATATATATATATATATATATATATATATATATATATATGTATATATATATATATATATATACATATATATATATATATATATATATATATATATATATATATATATATATATATATATATATATGTATGTATATATATACATATATATATATACATATATATATATATATATATATATATATATATATATATATATATATATATATATATGTATATATATATATATATATATATATATATATACATTTATATATATATATATATATATATATATTATATATATGTATATATATATATATACATTTATATATATATATATATATATATATATATACACATTTTAAGTTGATCAACATTTAACGTGGATAAAAGTCCTGGTATATTTAGAAGGAGAACTTTATACTGACATTTATGATAAAATTTATCGGTATGTTTATGGTGAACATCACAGTGATTACTATTTGCATTAGCTAAGTTAAAAGATTTGTTTTACGTCTTCGTTTTGGTATCAAACAAGTGTCTGAGGTCTAACTCAAAATAAGTATTAATATATAATCCATCGTTTCATATAGCTGTCTGTATAAGAATCATTGTCAAAAAAAAGGATAAATGAAAGAAGAAATACATTAAATATAAAACAATGTACCTGCTGACTAATAAGGCATCGTACTTTGCATAAGAAATAGTTAACGTTTTCACTGATTGAATAGTAAAACAAAATAAAAATAAAAATGAAGAACAATAAGCTGAACATAATTTACATTAGTATTCAACACAGTATACCTGCAGAAAGTACACCAAGTATTTGGTACGTACAGGTTGATTTATAAATTGTTCAATTGCATAAGGCTAATTACACATAGATCATGCATGAGTACTAGTAGCTGACCACGTCTTTCTCAGACTTTGCCAGACATTCGAGTTAGGCCAGTCCGAATGTAGGCCGACTGACGTGTGACGTCATCGTCATTGGTGATGACGAGTATCGGGGAAGCGACGCCATCAACTCGGACCTCGGTCGCGCTAACACAAGTTACGCGGAGTCGAAGTCTTTCACCGTGTGTAATTCTTTAATCAGACTAGCGTGTGTTTTTAGCAAGGATTCGTCCTGCTTATGTCCAGCAGTCCAATATCGTTTTTATTTTTGACGTTTCAGTGTTCTCGTCTGAAACGCCAGTGCGGCTCGCTTCGCCGTTAGGTCTTCATTTATATAGATCTGCTCATCGGAGTTTTGCCTGTTTTGTTGCTTCAGTTGAGCTCAAGCGCGAAAGTCTTCATCACAGATCGCCTCGCTCTTGAATGGAACAATGATCGGGCATTTCCGTGAGCGACCTTGCTTGTCGTGTTTGGGGCCAAGTCGATGGCTCCGTTCCAACCTCATTAAACCGATGCCCGCCAGACCCATCTTATCGTTGATCACGGAGAGCACCAGGTCGTTAGTACTTTCCCTGTCAACTTCAGGAATTCCCTGGAAACGGAGGTTTTGACGCCGGGAATACTGTTCGCGCTTGTCCGCCTCTGCCTCCAGGACGTTAACTTTCTGCTCTAGGCAGCGGATAGGCTTGTCTTTTGAAGTGACGATAGCTTTAAGGTTTAAAAAATCCTGCCGAAGGGTATTCGCGTGAAGTTCCATGACGGATATGATTTTAATAAGTATTGGAGCAATTACCTCATTGACATTAAAGACTAGGTTTTCTGACTCAGCTGTTGGCGTTCTGGGCGTTTTGGCACCTTTGGCACCCCCGTGCAGTCTTCAACACCAGCAACTCTGCCATGAAGCATGACTGAATGATAGAACCTCGACCGCCATGCTGTTGTAAGTGCGCACTGATGCGGAACGAATCGGGCGGTGTAGTGTTTTGTCTAGCACTCAACTAAGTGGAACGACCCATTACCGTGTTCAACGCGGGCCCGGGAGAAAATCGAGGTCACAAGGAATACCATCTCAAAACACACAAATAAACACGATGTAACACTCACACTCAAGTGCATTTCCTCCAAGAACATCAGCGGACGCAGCATCAGCTATCACCACAAACAACTGCAGCAGTAGCAGTAACGAGCCGGTCAGCTTCAAACCACCCACACGCACGTCCAGCGATGGATGCCAGATGTTGGTGAAAATAAATAAATAAATAAACTTTCACTAATTAAACAGAACATATAATTTGTATTCAACAGTAACATATTTGTACTTATGTAATACGTAGCTGGATCTTCGCACTCGGAAATGCTGTGATTGGGCCCAACCAAACAGTTGAGCTGTTTGGCCAGCCGAGAGGACAACACATGACGCATGGTAAGATTCCTGAACTGAGAGACATCAGCTATGAATGGCGCATAAAAGAATATGGTTTAACAACCCTAGGGAAAAAGCAGTTAAGAGGAGATCAAATATGTTGTTTGGGTACTGAACTAGTATTGACGTCGGATTTTGTTTCCATCAGGTCAGAATTAGTTGTCGCCACATCGCGAGGTGGAGCCCTCATGCACTTCAGATGAGGTCATTTATAGCATAGGCTCTTTGTACCCATTACTAAATGCAAATGGATTCTTGTTAACTGTGCATTTGTTTGGTGAATTTCCACTAGTCCGCAGTTGTCAGGTTTACAAAGCCGTGTGAGAGGCAATCGTCTTAAAGGGCTCATGCCTCAGTTGGCCTTCCTGGTGTGTTACATATGTGTGGCAAAGTAAGTTTGTATATAGGAAGTTTTACAAAATTCATACGATCAGAAATAAGTGCATTTGAGCAAGGACATTGCAATGTCTGCTGGTGGTAGCTGTTGAGAGTGAAATGATGGATGTGTAGATGGTTTTAATAGGTGGAAGGATATTTGTGATTTGTTGGCCACTAGCCACGTGTGCGCCGTAATTCCTGCCAATATTGGTAAACGTTGACGGGTATCGCACATACAGGCATATTACAAGAGCTAGAAATGTATAATTTTGACAAAACTTGGCCAGCATTTCTGTGGGATGGTGACAGCGGCTGGTGAAAAAGTGTTCGAATTTTTCATGGTCACTTTTCTTATAATTACGCAAAACGTTAACATGGTCACCAGTGGGAAATGTAACTGTAGGCTGGACCCTTAAGGCTAAAATTAAGCGTCAGACCATTGAAAATAAGGTTATTTCCTGTGAAAAGCAGAATATCGCCCTACTTTACAGGCGCCCTGCAATTGAATCGTTCGATAAACCGGACGATGTTTAGAAATGGACGTTGTCTAAACATCGATAACAAGATGTTACAAGACAACATAATTAACCAGAGTGCCATCCAAGGTAAACTGCCCAGCAAGTTGGCAAGTTATATGCCTGATGAAAACTATTCCACTTGCCAAAATAAAGTAATTATGATGTAGTTTAAAGTATTTTTTAAACAAGCCAAATCCATGGACGGAACTCGTTTTGAAAAAAAAAACTTCATTCAAGATATTTCCTACACAGCATAGACTAACAAGACTTGGACAAATTTAACAACTTCTCTAGGAAATACTTCCTGAGACTTACTATGTTTTTATATGCCATCTAATATCTTTTAAAACTTCAATTTGATATCCTATTAGCGTTCTATAATGACAATGCACGACATTAACCTCATTGCAAGAAACTGGTTTCATACGGAAGGGACGGTTAGCATATGTTTTGTTAGCGTTGTCCATCGCATTCTTCTACAAAACACCGTTATTTATCGAATCACTGACCAGTGAAAGCACTGAACGCACCAGCTTCAACAACATCGCCAATGGAATGAAGCAAAGAATGTTGAGATGACTTCGCCGTGTTCTTTGTATGGGCAGGAATAGCCTTCCACACGCCGCTTTATTAAAAGTGGACATCAAACAGACAAGACAAGAGCAGAGCAGAGAACTGGGCAACTGGGTAAAGACTGTTGAAGAAGAGATGAAGGTAGCTGTGAAGACTGGGTTTGAACCTGGCTGTCTCGCCCAAGACCGGCCTGGAGAAGATTTCTTGGTGCCTTATGAGATGGTGCTCATTGGTGTGATATTTTTAGCGCTTACATTATGTAATTGTGATTATAAATATGTGTTTGAATCTGCGAAGAAAGGACGGTAATATCATCATAGGTATCTGACGTCTGGTATTGATCGGTTTCTCGTAGTGTAAAACTTTGAGATTATCCATCAGGCCTATTTCATTAGCATGTAAATTGGGGTAGGTGACCTGCAGTAGATATAATCAGGTGATTGGACATGGCAATAGAACACATTTTATGAGTTCATCAATATGTAAACGCGCACCACTTTTTCTTTTATTTTTATTAGCACATTAATCGGGATAGGTGAAATGAAGTAGGTGTAATCCGGCGATTTGATGTGGCAATAAAAGGCATTTTATGAGTTCATCAATACGTAGAAGCGCACCACCTTTTCTGTGCTCATTGGGCATGTGTAATAACATCCTTTGAACATACATTTGTACCAAGTTTGTTCCTGTTGTTCGGCTTATCGACACGCCCGTTTCTCCAGTAACACTCATCACTGTCCATGCGACACCGACAGTCACGTACATATTTCCATTTCCTCTTGGGTCGATTTATCCGCACCGATAACAACTACTGAATGACACCACTTGGCGCGCACATTAAAACCAGGCTAGTGAAGGTTAAAACTGCTTCCTCGACTGATCTAGCCTGTCGCAAATCTGGTTCATTGGTGTCCAAATATGTGGTGTGCGAATAGTTTATGTAACATCCGCAGTCAATTTAATGAAAAAAATTCCTATTTTTTCATATCATCGAAAGAATTGACATTAGTTGTTAGATCTGGTAAGGATCAAAATAGTGGATATCTAAAATGGCAAACACTGTGTGGATCAATGCTGATCATGGGCGTGATCTCCATCCTCTCGCCGATCACGTGACAAGCTTACAACCTTTCACAAGGAACAAAATCGTGATTTATCAGTATATCGACTTTCACTTCAGTAAATGCTTGAATAAGGATTAACTAATTGAATAGTTTGTCTGATGAATTCAAAAAGAGTACATACAAAAGTTGCACAAACGAGCTAGCATGTTGTAGTGGATACCTTTAGGTTCGGTTACTCGCAAATTTTATTTGAAATGAGATTAGCAAAAAATCGAACTGATTAAGCATTTTATGATGTGGTGATCGTTAAATTACATTCTGAGATCAAATTGAAAAGACGTTTCGTATGGTTACACAAGAGTTAATAAACGTGAACACACACACACACACACACACACCACACACACACACACACAAACACATATATATATATATATATATATATATATATATATGTGTGTGTGTGTGTGTGTGTGTGTGTGTGTGTGTGTGTGTGTGTGTGTGTGTGTGTGTGTGTGTGTGTGTGTGTGTGTGTGTGTGTGTGTGTGTGTGTGTGTGTGTGTGTGTGTGTGTGTGTGTGTGTGTGTGTGTGTGTGTGTGTGTGTGTGTGTGTGTGTGTGTGTGTGTGTGTGTGTGTGTGTGTGTGTGTGTGTGTGTGTGTGTGTGTGTGTGTGTGTGTGTGTGTGTGTGTGTGTGTGTGTGTGTGTATACATAGTACCAAATTTTGGTTGGTAATGCAATTTTCCGCTCTAGTTATCCTACCTTTATTTTCGTATGTAACCTTAATTAACGAAGAAGCAACGACAACCTGTATGTGTGACGTGAGTTCGTTGGTGTGGAAAACGTTACGAAGATGGTGAACATTCTGACGCCTCTACTGCAGACGTGGAGAGCAGCAGAAGCACCACAATGACTTAGTGTTGGTCCTAAGGGCAATAAACGGTGGCGTAGACGTGGAAAACGTTACGAAGATGGTGAACATTCTGACGCCTCTTCTGCAGACGTGGAGAGCAGCAGAAGCGCCACAATGACTTAGTGTTGGTCCTAAGGGCAATAAACGGTGGCGTAGACGACTGCTACACATTGCATATCAGTATGTTGAAGACTAATGATGCACTAGTCTTGGCCACACAAATACAGAAAACGCTGTCTGCCTGATCGGTTGCTGTTTGCAATGTTATTTTGCTGTTGCGTGTACGATGCATACATAGCTAAAATCATTACATAGCTAAAACGTGATATACATCGTTAAATGTAACACAATGTCATGCATAGCTAAGATAATACATGCATAGCTGAAAACGGTACCTACATAGATAAATGCAACACATAAATAGATAAGATGCGTTACTACATAGTTATGACTGATGCATACTTCGATGTTTCATTACTTCGCTACTTTTGCTACTTTTGCTACTTTTGCTACTTTGCTGTTTCACTGTTTCGTTGTTTTGCTATATCTCTGCTTCATTGCCTTGGTGCGTTGCTGTTTTGTTAATTTTTGCTGTTTTGCAACTTTGCTTTTTCATTGTTTCATTGTTTTCTTGTTACGCTATTTCATTGTGACTCCACTTCGCTAACTTTGCTATGTTTGTTTTTTTACTGCTTCGCTTCTTCGCTTCTTCGCTTCTTCACTTCTTCGCTTCTTCGCTTCTTCACTTCTTCGATTCTTCGCTGCTTCGCACTGCAGTGTTTGTTTTGCTATTTTTTCTTGTTTCAACGCTTTGCGTCTTTGCTGCTTAGCCATGCCACTGATTTCCTATCTTTGCCGTTTTGCTGCTTCGCAACTTCGCTGCTTCATTTCCTAACTGCCTCATTCTCTCAATGCCTCTATGTTTCTTTCCTTCGCGGCTTCACGGCTTCGTCAGGAGTATATGGACTTTTGTCAATGTAGGGTAGTGGCTAGTGACTAGTGACTAGTTGCCATGATTAGAGTCCACAACTAGTGGCCATGATTAGAGTCCACCACTAGTGGCCATGATTAGAGTCCACCACTAGTGGCCATGATTAGAGTCCACCACTAGTGGCCATGATTAGAGTCCACCACTAGTGGCCATGATTAGAGTCCACCACTTGTGGCCATGATTAGAGTCCACCAATAGTGGCCATGATTAGAGTCCACCACTAGTGGCCATGATTAGAGTCCACCACTAGTGGCCATGATTAGAGTCCACCACTAGTGCCCATGATTAGAGTCCACCACTAGTGGCCATGATTAGAGTCCACCACTTGTGGCCATGATTAGAGTCCACCAATAGTGGCCATGATTAGAGTCCACCACTAGTTGCCATGATTAGAGTCCACAACTAGTGGCCATGATTAGAGTCCACCACTAGTGGCCATGATTAGAGTCCACCACTAGTGGCCATGATTAGAGTCCACCACTAGTGGCCATGCACGGGCGAGTCAAAGTTAGTATATATGGAAAGAGGGCGCATATTGATTTTTGTTGAGGAAGTTGTTCCCTTCCACACGAAGTAATCTACGAGAAAGGCGCTGAGCCTGCCACATGTCTTCGACTTTATTGCTTGACTTGCCGTATGTATGCTAAACACATAATGATGTCATGCTGTTATGACTCGTAATGCTGATAGCATTGGTGAGTACTTCACTAAAACCAACTTTCCTTAAAACAAACTAGTATAGATAGTTAGCAAATGAAAGTGTACAGCAATTAACTGAAATAAGAATATAAATAAAACAATAATCTATTGAAGACTATAAAAACAACCAATACTGCAATTAATTGAAATAAGGTGAAATTTCACAAAGAAATAACTAAAATAAGTTGTTGCATATTCAAATGCGACAAAAACACATAGATGAAAGCATAATTATATAGTTAAATATACTATAAACTAAGTTGTACGTAGTTAGCATAAATAAACACTCTAAAATGTATAACGTGACCTTAAGTCAAATTATTCAATACTCGATCATGAAGGATGACTATTGGATGGAATGTAGGCCAATGTATTACTTTGTTGCCGCAAGGGGCGCTTCTTGAGTTGAATAAAGGTCAAAGTGTGATGTTTATGGTAGCTAGGTAGCGGTGTCGCATCCGTGCTGGGAAGTATGTTAATTTTAAGCAGCTGCTGCTCGATGATGGGTCCTCTGAACAGCAACACCAACATATCACTTTGTAAGTGGTTCCACTTCTGAACAACGTCAACGATCATTGTCTGTGGCTAAACCCAACACTGTCAAGGATATCGCCACTAAAGCACTGTGGTCGTCTGCCTTCTGCATATATGCTGCCTTGTTGACAGAACGGTTCCCACATATGTATGTAACTTGGCACGTACGTTTGGCGGAATGGCGTGGAAAAAAAATATGAGTGTTTTCTTCGCGTCATGCTCATCCACTGTCTGAATTTTGGACAACATTGTGACTTGCGTTTCCGCCGTACGGAACAAAACACAAAGGTCGCTTGCACTTCCTTTTGGAACCAGCCACGTAACTGTGGGAATCGTTTCCGGAAACAATCCGCGATTTCAAAAGGCCAGTGCTAGAGGTTCCAGCAGTTGGTTGAATATACAAAACCAGCCTGCCCGTTCCGCCACGTATGCGCTAGAGGTGTTCTGACAAACACCCAACCAGCCATTGTGGACCCCGCACTGCCGGTACGTCAAAACGCCCAGTTTGCACACTTGGAGTTGGATGCCAGCACCAATCCCAGGGTCCCAACTCCAATAAACAATAAGGCATTGTCGCATTATTTGTCCGGTTATGACAAACATGATGCAGACTTTTTGTTGGAGGATTTTGCTCGGATTTCCATTGCACTATGAGGGAACACAATTTTTGCGCTTTTCACAAAACCAAAGATCCGCATTACAGACGGCTATCGTAGATGCTAAGTTACAGAGGGAAGTATGTTTTGGCCGTATTTCAGGCTCATATCAGATTCCACCGTTCCCAACTTTTTACGCTTCGCCCCTAAGTTTGGTTCCAAAACATGACCCAGGAATATTTCGGCTTACCAATAATTTAGCACATTTCCCCGACGTGACTCAATACAAATCTACACGTCCAAGGAATTGCATATTCATTGTCCACATGAGATGACATCAGTTAAATTCACATTCTCTCGCTTGAGACTTACGCAACATGTGTCAGTAAATCAGATACTGTAATCAGTATTAATTCAACTTATTCACTCTCAGGCACAGCAAATTGACCAGAATCGGCTACAACATGTTCAAATAATGGCAAAACGATATTTGTATTCGATCACTTCTTAACAGTTGTGATTGCTGTTTAACAATGTTGGCACTCTTTTGCGATTTAGAACAATGCGCAAATAATCAGCAAGTACATAAAGCAAATGTGAACAGTGCATTTGAGTAGTTGGAACTCGATATAATTTTACATACCGAGCATACCATAGGATTAAGATTTATGCAGACACATCGAAGAAGTTCTTTTTATTTATTATTTTATTTACAAAATAAATTTTGACAATCTAACTGCTTTAGACTAATGTATTGAGGCAGCTACAACATTACTGTCGTCCACACGGCCTGGTATGTGCCTCTGACGCGCCCAACCGGAAGCAGCTCCTACCGCTGGAGCTAGAATGAGTGGGATAGAGATAGAGACCACCACTCTTCGAGTCCACGACATGATACACCTTTACCCCTGTGTGGGAGTTTTGCTTCCCCTGGCACATACACCAGGTTGAAGGGACCAATACTGTTTACCGTCTCTTCCGATAGACATAGGCAAAGTTGGGTGACCGAAATTGATCAAGCTTCATCACGGGGTAGGCGGATTCGAACCACCGTCATCTCGATTGAATGGCGGGCGCTCGATCCTCTAGAACACGTCTCCCCTCGTTTACTGTGATAAGAATGACAAGCTGAACAACAACCACTGTTTCTGAGCTCATGTCATCGACAAAACAGAAAAGCTATCTTCAAACATGGTAAACATTAAAACAAAGAAGTGATTTTTTATTAATTTGTTTTATGTACAATTGTATGTATATTTTGATATGTTTACATCAAATAGTCACTCCTGTAATACCAGAAATGCCTCACAACGAAAACCACCTAAAGCCACAATTATCTACTATCAACGCAATTTCAGTGTGTCCGGTTTGAACACATGGAATATCTTACCACAGGACATTCAAAACAGCCAATCTGTTGCAAGCTTCAAGAAGTCACTACATAAATAGTTGCGTGCTACACCACCGTTTTAAATATTCTCTGTTGTTATTTTATTTTATATTTTATGTACATTATGATTTAAATTGTGTTATAGTGTTAATCTTATGTAGAACTATAATTATCTGCTGTATGATTGATATGTAAATGATGCGTGAATTGCTCGGCCATTGGAAATACTATACAACTATGTATGTCACCGAGTGAAAATAGAATTATCAATCATTCAATCAATCGTCCTCTGTCGGAATACACTCAGCTCGAAAGGAAACAGTAATTGGAATTACCTAACAACACCGCATTCACTTTAATCCAACGCGAAGGAAACTCGCTTCTTGCGTTCCTTCTGGAAGAATCCGACTGCCAACGAAATATCCACCACAATGGTCGTTACCATGGACGACCGTTGAATGACGAAGCTATAATATTCAGTATCGTGTAGTTTTGTTTATGGCATTTTCTTCAGAATTACCCCAATTCAAATCTGCGTTTTCGCCATATGAAATATGCTTAAAATTAATGATCATGTAAACTGAATGGTATGGTGATAGGTATATGCGCACAATTCAATTATGGGTCATACCCGTGTCTGCAGCGTTACTTTACAGACGAACCAAAGAAGCGCCACACTCCTGTTTCGTCAATAACATGGGAATATTAATATAAAAACATTGTGACTAGTCTGCAAGAAGAGAGTAATGATGTGTATTTAGCTGCCTGCAATTTGATGTCAATCATAATAGGTGTCACACGGATTTGATCAGACAGCGAATATCTGCTGTAATAAATACATTTAATGGGTTCTTCTTGTCAAGGTGGTCCAATAAAATGGACATATAACACGTAGTCGGCCTGTTGTTATGTAACCTACTGTAATATATTTTATATGACACAACTAGTGGACTGCCTCGGTGAAATGCACGAACCTTTGTGGTCAAAAAAATAAGCCGAAACAACTATGTAGGTTAGGCCATGACACTAGACACAACTATTTGCTAAAGACCATCCTGTGGGTCGCACTGGAGGGCAAAAAGAAGACGGGAAGCCAGACGAAAACCAGGTAAAAACGGAAAAATATCAACTTACCGGTTCATTGTTAGTAAAGCATATATGTATGCCTACCATTCCAACAGATTATTACGAACACTCGGTGTCGCACTAGAACATACAGCGCACTGATGGCCATCGCAGTACACCGCAATACATCGGTTGATGAGATCAGAAAAGGTGAGCGAGAAAAGGAACAAGGTCGTGCGATCTTCGCGCAGTTGCGGATTATTGGCGATTACGACGATCACGAGAATATCCATTGTTATATTCATTATGATCACTGCACTTGTGATTTACATCCATTGGTGATGCAGAAGCACGATGGGTTCCTTTCACCAGCAGTCATGTAGCTTACGACGGCATATACATCTGGGACACACACAAACACACACACACACACACAAACACACACACACACACGTACGCACACACACACACACACACAAACATACACAAACAAACACACACACACACACACACACACACACACACACAGACACACAAACACACAAACACACACACACACACACACACACACACACACACACACACACACACAAACACAGACACACAAACACACACACACAAACAAACACACACACAAACACGCGCGCGCGCACGCACGCACTCACACAAACAAACACACAAACACACACACAGACACACAAACAAACACATGCACAAACAAACACACACACATACACAGACACAGACACGCAAACAAACATACACACAAACACGCGCACACATACTCACACACACACACACACAAACAAACACACACAAACACACGCAAACACACACACACACACACCACACACACAAATAAACACACTCACACACAAACACACACACACGCATGCACACACATGAACACACACACGCACACAAAACAGGTAGAATTCACGAATCATTAATTGTCAGGCTTAGCTTGTACAGTTAGTGAAATGTGACCAGTAATTAAAATATCATTCTCCTGATTAGCTTCGTCGTTTCATTTATCGTATCCAGTTTGCAAGTGTGCGTGACAAAATGCGCATCATCCATTGTCAGGCATGCCTTTTAGATTAGCAGAATGCCGGCATTTTTTTCTGATCAACAGTCTCCTAATTAGTGTCTTTCATCGAAAGGAGTATCGGGTTCAGTTTGCACGTTAGCGGTTGTTTGCGTTAGACAAAGCAATCATGTACAACTACCGGCTAAATAATGCATCGTACACAAAGGATACTGGTGTTTGCAGAGCACGATGATGTAACGTTGCAGAGCACGATCGTGAATTCATACTATCATATTCGGTGAAGGATGAAAAATGCTTCATTGGAAACGTAAAAATATAAAGAAGTAATATTTAATAAGAACACGAATACTTTTGGAATATGTGAATAAACCATACCGTTACACATATGCATTAAAATATAAGTACGATAAAATCTAATAATTTGCTGCAAAATATATGAAATAAATAAATCAACAAGATATACACTGCACTTGCCCATCTACACCACAACATATACGTGTACAAAGCAAAGGTCGTTTAAATTTATTGAATTTAGAATTCGATGTTATGTTGCAAGCTGGACATGGTCCTAGATAAGACATTTTACATGAGACAATATTGTTGTCACGTTATCTTCCATTACAATTTTTTTATTAAAATATAAATCACAATTATTAGCTTTATATATTACTACGCTTGGTGTAAGGCGCGTGTTTGACATTTTATTTACAAAATTAGCGACAACAATGATAATGCTGATAGCCACAACAACACTTGAACAACAACTGTTTCTGAGATAACAACGTCGTCACCAGGGATACATTAAGGTCGACGGAAAACAATAATTTGTATTGGCCAGCAACACCATATTAAATAAAAATCGGACATTTAGAATATACATGTTTGCACTACAACAATGGGTCATTGGTGATTATTATCTAGAATGGTATCAATATGAAATGGTTGATGACAAATTTTATAAATAGGCACTAAAACAAGATGGCCGCCATTTCCATAGCAACAATGTGACCAATTTGATGTTTGCAGATTCATTGGATTTACATCCTTACTGTCATCTTAAAAAAGTTGTAGGCATGTGATAAACAAATAGGTGAAAAGGCATTCTCAACTTAATTCAACATGAAGGAAATGAACGTGTTGATGCTTCTATTGATCAGGCAAAAGTCAATGTTAGTGTAGAAATATACTACACAATGATCGTTGTCAACGCCAACCGTTGAACAAGTCGACCAAGAGATAACTACTGGAATCACGTTCGTGAAATTGTGTTAATAATTACACAATTTGTTTATGTTTTTCTGCTAAAGAAATATGTTTAAATGATTAGGCAAACTGATCGTTACTCGGATAATAAGTTCATACGCACAATACTATACTTATTGAACGATACTGGATTGTGTTCACGTGTTGCTTCAGAATATTGCATTGAGCGACCGTGCTAGTCGAAAACAACATTCCAAGCCAACATTGCAACATATTTAATGCAACAAAATGGTAATTTACGCATTCTAGGGCGCGCGCCTTTTGATTTAATTGTTCGGCGCGCGTGTATCTATTTATATCAGTGAGACACCGATTTCTATTGCATCGGACGTCACGCCGTTCAGGACGTCACACCGTGCAGGACGTCACACATTGCAAGACGTCACGCCGTGCAGGACGTCACGCCGTGCAGGACGCGTTATCAGTAGCAATTACACATGTAATAAAATTATACATAAGGTACCATATGTTTGGCTTACGGGCTAACCCATAAAGCGGGACTCTCTTGATTCGGAAATAACACAGTAAGGCTAATAAAATGTATTAGCCTGTTACAAAAGATGTATACGGTTGTCTAACTGCCGGTTATTGATCGAAATTGCTCTAAACCGAGACTGATCAGATAGTGACCGTCTGCTGTTTCGCTTTTAAATACATTTAACGAGTTCACATAAATCAAAGAGATTTTTTCGTTATGGTTCATTATGGTTTTGTCCTTATGGTTCAACGAAAATATAACACGTCGCCATCGTATATTTATGCGGGCAGCTGTAACATGTACATTATATGACGTTGAAAAGCCCAGGCTTGAGCTGCAGACAACGTTTGGGGAAAGCCCATCTGCAGACTCACCAAAGTGAAAACTTTCAGGACGACGGTCGAACTGATCCTGATATATGGATGTGATTTATGGTCTAAGCGTGTGATGATGTAATCACATGACCAACCAAGAACTGTGCGGCTCCCTCCCACGGATCACCTCCACCGAGAGACAACGGCGTCTTCGTCTGGCAGGTCATGTGATGAGCCATGATGATGTAGACAACAAGGTCCTGCTATGGTAGCCCGACGGCTCTCGAAGAGTAGGCCGACCAACAAAATCTCTGCGAGACACCATATAGAAGACTCGAAACTCAGTGGGACAAATACGCTAACCGCTATGAAGGAAGGAAATCATCACGTCACCACGTTAAGTTGACGTAATAAATAAAACAAAATAAAGTAATTACTCGCCACCGAAAATGGACTCCTTCGCTGGAATGCAAAAACCCTTGTTGTCGAAGGTGTGACTACGCAAGTGCGATGGTTTGGTCATGACCCTCGATACAACTCTTCACCACAGACAATTTTGTGAGGCACACTTGAGAGCAAGAGAAGGCACACCAAGAAGTTTGGATCGGCACAGCTTTATTGTAACATATATGCATGATTTTTTTCAGTGTACTACGGAAAATAACTTTTAAATGTTCAGTTTGCTATCGACAGCATTGAATCGTAACATCTACTATTGCGATGCAGTGTATTATTACACACCAAACTGTAAAAGATAATGTATACTGTTTGGCCCCCATGTCGGATACGTTGATTTCTGTGTTGGCTATCAAAGACCGAGCGAAGCAGCTATTATTGAGATTGTGCTGACCACATTATTTTCATTGCGTAATTGTTTATTGTTTCACTACAGTGATAGTGACATCATACGTCTTAACTTAATCAGAGTCTCCCTGGCATTAGTGTTATCACTTTTAAAAATATGGTGTTAAAATAGAAAGGAAACATTCATTACGTCTGAATCTGAATTGATTAATTTGCTAAAGCGTTGCCATTTCAGAAAACTGAACTGTGTATTCAACAATGGTCTGGAATTCGGTGCTTGTCTTAAGGCAAAAAATAAGTCAACGCATATTTGTTTGTATCTTTACACAGAAAAACAGCATATATATATATATATATATATATATATATATATATATATATATATATATATATATATATATATATATATATATATATATATATATATATATATAAGGGTGGGACGATGATCGGTGATGAAGGATAGAAATGGGAAGTTAGTGACAGAACAAAAGGCAGTGCTGAAGGTCTGGGAAAGCTACTTCAAGGAGCTACTGAACCAGGAAAGAAATAACAAAGATCTGGAATTACCATCATATGTAGAGGGGAAAGTGGAGTTATCTGATATTATGGATACAGAGATGCAAACCGGGATGAAAGGGATGAAGAAGGGAATAGCACATGGCATCGATGAGATGCGTGTGGAGATGGTAATGGCAGCGGGGAGAGTGGAATCAGCTGGACAAAGAGGCTGCTGAATACATGTATGAGGCAAGGTAAAGTACCAGAGGAATGGCGGACAGGGCTAATAGTCCCAATATGGAAGAAGAAGGGAGATGTGCAAGACCCAGGGAAATACAGAGGAATCACACTTTTAAGTCACATCATGAAGCTGCTAGAGAGGATCCTGGATGTGAGGATCCGAAAGAAGGTAGAGCAAGAATTGGGTAAAGAACAACAAGGATTCAAAAAGGGCAGAGGGACGACTGATGGGATGTTTGCATTAAGACAAATTGTAGAGAAGAGGTTGGAGATGCAAGGGAGAATGGCAGTGGAATTTGTGGACCTGGAGAAGGCCTATGACACAGTCCGTAGAGAGATGGTGATGGCAACAGTGAGATGGGAGTGCCAGAAGCAGAAGCCAGGATGGTGGAAGCAATGTATGAGAGAACAAAAGGAAGAGTTGTGGTTGGATATGGGTTGTCAGAAGAGTTTTTAGTTAAAATCGGTTTGAGGCAAGGAAGTGCCCTTAGCCCTTTTCTGTTTATTATGGTGATGGAAATAATCAGCAGGACGATCAGCACGAAGGATATTCTCAGGAAGATGATGTATGCA
>BSQZ01000069.1:1337500-1342500 GCA_033239005.1 Lamellibrachia satsuma | reverse complement strand
CAAACACACACACACGCACACACACACACACACATACACACACGCACGCACGCACACACACACACATACACATGTATACAGTTGTATACAGTAATTGCTAAGTCTCATTGGCATATACATATCACAGTTTTATTGTTTGCAACTTGTGTACAATCATGGATAATTCTAACACGTCACAATATTTAAAGGATGTACATTCAAAACAAAAACATGAGTAAGTCTTACACGTCACAGCATTATGAAGCAGCAACATGTAGAAATGGCTGTCGTAATGGGTGTGGGGTGTATTTAAAGACACAAATGAGAAGCCGTTACACATTATATAGCGATATATGGATATTCGGCATTGATATACGGTTGGAATATGGTGTTATTGTTGGGTTGTGAGGCGGCATAAGTCTAACCATCCCTTGAGCAGTTTTGCAGCTTTTTGACGCATCGACCGAAACAGAACTAGATAAAGTAAACCATTAACGAAGGAATTACACATAGCAATCCAACATGCTACAAAACCATACGAAGACGACACATTATGAAAACCCCACATCAGTACCCCAACGCCATATATAATAACAGGAATTGTAAGAACAAGGACTCCAGCACATATAAGAAGCACGTTTTTACCGGAGCGTATCGATGTTACGGTCAACGACGTGATGACACCAGTCTCAGCGTTGTTTCCTCCGATTGATTGCACTTGCGTCGTGATTTGAAGGTGAGTTCGGACGATCGAACAAAATATTCTTGAAGTTGAATAAACAATACCTGTCAGAGCGATAGCAAGGCTGACCATGAAGATCATTCTTACTACAGAATCGGAATCAGATTCAACCAAAGGTTCAGGTAAACACAACACGTCGTTCCATGTTACGCTTACACGAATGCCAATGATTGCAAGCAGGCCTCCAGTGAGCCAAATGAATGCAATTATGGTGTAACTCCGAGCTTTGTTGAAGAGCTGTTCGTACTGAAGAGGTTTCAGTATGGCGACCATCTTGCACACAGTCACCCAGCAGAGACTGTGCAGCGAAGTGAACCCGCACCATTTCATACATATTAGTTGAAAAGGTACCAGGTAGCGTACGGATTGTCCTGCGCTTGACAACGAAAGTGAGCACAAGGCGGCACTGATAGGCATTGCTGTGATTCCTGTTATGAGATCGGAGAGCGTCAACGAGAGCATAAACAGATTCGTGCGATCTTCGCGCAGTTGTGGATATTTGGCGAACACAGCAATCACGAGAGTGTTCAATATTACGTTCAATGTGATCACAACACTGATCATCAACGTTTTCAAGTAATTCATATGTGCTTCATCCATGTTCAAATATTGGTCACTCAATGTCATATCCATCAGAGACAGTTTGCTCGATGT
Source organism: Lamellibrachia satsuma (assembly GCA_033239005.1). Lineage (NCBI taxonomy): Eukaryota > Metazoa > Annelida > Polychaeta > Sabellida > Siboglinidae > Lamellibrachia > Lamellibrachia satsuma. The sequence goes on along the minus strand of BSQZ01000069.1, from coordinate 1,341,125 downwards.
CACAACACCAAATCAACAGGTGAAGCCAAGGTTGATGACGTCAAACATTAAACAGTGACAACATTAGTTCACAATTGATCCTTTCGGCCACCAGTTGTAGATTTTCTTACTTCATATCGTTCATATTTTGGAACGGTGTTGTTGAAAGTGATCGAGTTAAGTCTGGTACTTATCTATGAACAATGACATTTTCGTCGAAGTCTTTTGGTAAAACGATAACCAGAGTTATTCTTCAAAACGATGACATGACGCAACGCCGCCCATTAACTGTATTTATGACAAAGCGTCTTGTCTTCATATCTCACGTCCACAAACAAATGAAGGAGTCGCCGCAACGCGCCTTTCTTCAACAATCGTGCATATATATGTAGATAAATCGCACTTTCAGTGGATATCACTGATCTGTTCAAAACGATAATCTCTTGAGGTGTACGTTCACACGTCATCACTTCACGTAGACGTTATATACATCCAGTCAATTTGTATTGTATTCCCATCCATAGTAGCCGCTAACCTCCAGTTATAAACATCCAGGAAATCTGCAATGTACCTGCTGTCTGCAAGAACTGCCGCCTATACAGTGGAACGACAACAATCTGTGTCGGCCTTTTATGACATGCGTTATGTTATTACAAATCAATCGCACTGCCCGATTTATACGGCACAATTTGATTGGATGGTGTCTCTCGAACACGGATGATCGTAGTCACCCAAGTAGGCATGTTACAATACCACCGTTAAGCAAAACCGCGCTGTGTAAAGCCGCGCCCCAAGATAGAACGTCACATCAAAGGTTAATATGCACACTTAATGATGAGTCTCGAGCTACCCTGATCATAATACTATGCATAATAATAATAAGCTGGCGTCCCACAATGTTTCTGGTAGTTTGACATTTAAAATGTATGTCTTTATTGTTTCTCTCCTCTTTATCCCTGTAGTCTGGGGTGAAGCTGGAACCGATACCTGTCGTCGATTTTTCTCCCCTCCTTCTCGCAGTCTTCGCCACCCGTCTCCAATCCCCCCTATCCTCTCCATTCCCCTCCCACTCCCGCCAATTATCCCTTCAAGTTGTCCTCTCATCTCAGTATCGGCCTTCCTCTTCTCCTTCTCCCTTCCACTCTAAGCGCATCCGTTCAATTCGTCAGATGTACAACTTCCATTCCTTCCACATGTCCAGCCCAATTTAGCCGCCATCACCAGCTTCCTCATGAGACTCTCTCTGTCTCTCTCGTTCTCTCTCTCTCTCTCTCTCTCACACACACACACACACACACACACACACACAAAAAAAAAACTTCCTCCCTCAGCTCCTCCATTATACGCTTGTCTGTTCCTTTAACTCCCGCAATTCTCCTCACTCAGTTATTCTCTCTTGTTGTTTTTGTTGTCATCGCAATGAGCTCTATGCCTTATAGGTAGGCAGGTGTTATGAAATAGCTAAGCACCTTCCCTTTTATCAGGTCAACTGCACTGCATGTGCCAACTTGCGGAGAATGTCCCTCGTACTCGTTATCCTGCTCATCATTTCTACAACAGCGATGAACAACAGTGGGCCTCGGGCACTCCCCGGTCTCAGGCCGATGTCAATACTGAATTCCTCCGATATTCCGGGTCCTGAATTTGTCTACATATATATGCACGATTGTTGAAAAAAGGCGCGTTGCGGCGACGCCTTCATTTGTTTGTGGCCGTGAGATATGAAGACAAGACGCTTTGTCATAAATACAGTTAATGGGCGGCGTTGCGTCATGTCATCGTTTTGAAGAATAACTCTGGTTATCGTTTTACCAAAAGACTTCGACGAAAATGTCATTGTTCACGGATAAGTACCAGACTTAACTCGATCACGTTCAACAACAACGTTCCAAAATATGAAAGAAATGAAGTAAGAAAATCTACAACTGGTGGCCGAAAAGATCAATTGTGAACTGATGTTGTCACTGTTTAATGTTTGACGTCATCAACCTTGGCTTCACCTGTTGATTTGGTGTTGTGACATCGAGCAAACTGTCTCTGATGGATATGACATTGAGTGACAATCTTTTTGTAATCATGCCAAACAATACGGCGCGATCAACGTAACATACCAAAATATGTCAGCAAAGAAAAACATGTGTTGAACAAATTACGGAACGCAGCAAAGAAGTATTCAGCAAGTCTTCACAATCTCAGTTACAAAATGGTTATTGTGCGTAAATTAGTCAAACATGCATGAGTTATATTTGTCGAAATTAGTCATGTGCGTTACAGATAAGATCAATATTTGAACATGGATGAAGCACATATGAATTACTTGAAAACGTTGATGATCAGTGTTGTGATCACATTGAACGTAATATTGAACACTCTTGTGATTGCTGTGTTCGCCAAATATCCACAACTGCGCGAAGATCGCACGAATCTGTTTATGTTCTCGTTGATGCTCTCCGATCTCATAACAGGAATCACATTAATGCCTATCAGTGCCGCCTTGTGCTCACTTTCGTTGTCAAGCGTAGGACACGCTACCTGGTAACTATTCAATTAATATGTATGAAATGGTGCGGATTCACTTCGCTGCGCAGTCTCTGCTGGGTGACCGTGTGCAAGATGGTCGCCATACTAAGACCTCTTCAGTACGAACAGCTCTTCAACAAAGCTCGGTGCTACACCATGATTGCATTCATTTGGCTCACTGGAGGCCTGCTTGCAATCATTGGCATTCGTGTAAGCGTAACATGGAACGACGTGTTGTGTTTACCTGAACCTTTGGTTGAATCTGATTCCGATTCTGTAGTAAGAATGATTTTCATGGTCAGCCTTGCTATCGATTTGACAGGTATTGTTTATTCATCTTCAAGAATATTTTGTTCGATCGTCCGAACCCACCTTCAAATCACGACGCAAGCGCAATCAATCGGAGGAAACAACGCTGAGACTGGTGTCATCACGTCGTTGACCGTAACATCGATACGCTCCGGTAAAAACGTGCTCCTTATATGTGCTGGAGTCCTTGTTCTTACGATTCCTGTTATTATATATGGCGTTGGGGTACTGATGTGGGGTTTTCATAATGTGTCGTCTTCGTATGGTTTTGTAGCATGTTGGATTGCTATGTGTAATTCCTTTGTTAATGGTGTACTTTATCTAGTTCTAGTATCTAGTTCGGTCGATGCGTCAAAAAGCTGCAACACTGCTCAAGGGATGCTTAGACTTATGCCGCCTCACAGCCCACCAATAACACCATATTCCAACCGTATATCAATGCCGAATATCCATATATCGCTATATAATGTGTAACGGCTTCTCATTTGTGTCTTTAAGTACACCCCACACCCATTACGACAGCCATTTCTACATGCTGCTGCTTCATAATGCTGTGACGTGTAAGACTTACTCATGTTTTTGTTTTGAATGTACATCCTTTAAATATTGTAACATGTTAGAATTATCCATGAATGTACACAAGTTGCAAACAACAACTACTGTGATATGTATATGCCAGTGAGTCTTAGCAATTACTGTACACAACTTACACCATTTCAATTACGCTTGTAAGTTGCACATAACTTGTACGTAATGAATAATGTGATGTATGTGTGTGTGTGTGTGTGCGTGCGTGCGTGCGTGCGCGCGTGTGTGT
>BSQZ01000069.1:1305000-1330000 GCA_033239005.1 Lamellibrachia satsuma | reverse complement strand
ACCTAACCATTGCTAAACCATTTCTTGACACCAGCTCCTGCAGAGCTCGACCCTGTCTATTCCTCGCTCCCCATCCACATTTCGCAGCATCCTCCTCTTCACCTGGTTTCACTATTCCAAAATGTGCAATGAAGTGTCCCGCAATACACAACATCACCTTCAGCTCCACCAATCCCATCATCCTCTCCAAAGCATCCATGAACTCCTCTTTCTCTGCCTACATCTTTCCCGTGTGTGGCCCAAACATAGCACACATCATCTGTTTCCTAATCACCAGCCATCACTGTGCGCATCTTCCATCTCTCAACTCTAAACAACTTCTTACTGATCTCTTCTTATAAAATGATGTCCACTCAATTACATCTTCCATCTCTTCTTGCAGCATCTTGTACCCTCCCTTCATCGTCCTTATTCTGTGTCCCTTCCACTTAGTCTCCTGGATGCTTAATTCTTCAAGTCGCCTTCTTTCCGTGGTCCACCACATTGACTCTTTTCCCCATCATCGTTCCTACGTTAAGACTGCCCAGCCGGACTTCACCTCTAGATCGCTGCCTGCTTGACGATCCCCTTGGTCTTCGCTGTCTTCTCGCCGCAGCCAAGGTAGCCTTCTCGTTCAACAATATGTGTACGATCATTATATTTAGGACATCATAGCCACTCAGCAGCGCTGCCCTGGCTGGCCGGTTTCCTTCTCCTAGATCATACGCCTGCCAAGTTGTAAACCATATATATATATATATATATATATATATATATATATATATATATATATATATATATATATATATATATATATATATATATATATATATATATATATATATATATATATATATATATATATATATATATATATATATATATATATATTTTACAAAGTGTAATATATATATATATATATATATATATATATATATATATATATATATATCATACAAACATCATTTCCTTTAAATAATATCAGTACTTTCTAAAGAATATTATGCTGCGTGTATGATATTCACAAGAAAGGAACGATACTTCTAAAATAATGTCAATGAGTTGTGCATGTTTGTTAATGTGTGTGCAGGCTTTAATGGGACAAATGAATGGAACAAAACGGCTGAATTCTTTTCATAAATCAATCTGCCAGATATCTGATAAAAGTGGACAAGAAACTATGTAGTGTCATCGACAACTGCGTCCTTGTCCTTTCGTCATCTACAAGTTGTATGTCTTTTTCATGGGTTCTTCTTCCTTGGCAGAACAGGTGTCCATCTGGGAAGTGGGAGGCAGTTAATATTTAATAATGCACTCTGATGACAAGAATTGAAGATCGAACTGCCATAGCAGCTGCATGGTGCTGTTTATCTGTGTGTGTGTGTGTGTGTGTGTGTGTGTGTGTTTGTGTGTGTGTGCGTGCGTGCGTGCGTGTGTGAAGAAAATTGACTACCCTAATATATATATATATATATATATATATATATATATATATATATATTAGGTTGGTCAATTTTCTTCTAACAACACATGGGCTCAAAAAATTATATTTGATGTGGAAGCAACTGTGTGAAAATGTCACAACAATCCGTTGAGAGGAAATGACCGTTAACATGACACAGTATACCATCATACATCATACATGTACAAAATTAACCTCAAAATTTCGGTATGTCTATTTAATGCAATATATTGATAATTATTGAACCAATTTTCGTAAATTTTCACTGTGATTTATTAATCAGACAATGTTTATTCCTTGAGAAAATGTGTTCAATCAACTGGTTTGGATTCCCTAGCCTATCACCAAAACCTGCAATTAACACTAACCCTGGTAAAACACATTACAAACCTAATGAAAACTCAAATGAATAATGTTGTAAACATTTCACTCAGGCAATCAATTTCAGAGTAAGCCCTAAAATTAAATACATTATCACTATTGTTGGTAACTCTTCTGTCTTGTAATGCGTTCTACAATAGCAAATGTATACGTGACTGATTACAATAAGTTAATATCTGTACACGATTTTACTGTATAACACATAACTAGTCACCACATTTAAATTTTTTGCTATTTTCCAGATTGACAGCACAGTGATTCCATGTATGGACAATACTACCCTTTCACACCATCTTCCCAAGTTTAGGGACCGCATTGTCCTGTTCACATTTTGAGAGAAAAGCCAGCCACTAAAAGATCGGGCCAGCGAGAGAAAGTCACCAGTACTGAACCAACTGAGGTAGAAACTCAAACTACTTTCTTCCAACAGTAACGCTACAGACCCATCACCGGAGAGTGCTGGCAGTACTTTTGAACTCGGATCGCAAACACGATGGCAGGTAACTGTCATGCTAAAAAAGATCGGGCCAGCGAGAGAAAGTCCACAGTACTGAACCGACTGACGCAGAAACTCAAACGAATGTCTTCCAACAGTAATGCGACAGACCCATCATCGGTGAGTGCTGGCAGTACGGACTGGCAGGTAACTTGCTTGCTAACAAAGATATAAGGCAGGTCAAAAATGTGTTTATCTACAAAGAGGGGGAAACCGAAAACCACTTACGTGCCAGATGAGGGAGCGGTAGTAGACCGGTGGACCTCTCGAAAGGTACAACCAGTGACGATATTTTACAGATAGCGCAGGACCTGTTTTTCCCAGAAGGGCAAAGTAACTTAAGGAAAGTTGAAAGTGTCACCTTAAGTTTGTTAGATTATCGGGAGAATTGTACGTATGCTAGCGCAACGGTTGGCACTATTTTTCTGGCTACGAAATTGCCCAGATCGATATTCCATGTCTACGTGGAAAAACTATGCTTGCCGTTGCATCCAGCAACCGTCAACGTGCCGACCATCTTAGATGAATCGAATACTTTGAATTATCTGGATATAGGGGTAAGACAACAGTTGACCTTCCTGTTTATTGTTTCACACGAATGTAGACCGTATTAAAGTGTAATATGTGAATTTAAACAAGTTATATGATGTGACATAAGTGCAATTGAGCAGGCATATTCATATATTTGTTTGTAGAAGCTACTGGCTGTGAAACAGTGCATTTTTTAGAGTTTAGCAGGCTACGCTATGGGCCACATGGGAGCACGAACACATTGGAGCACGAACACATGGCTATTTTTTATAAAACTTGACGGGCATCGCTCGTCGGTGCGTTTTGAAACAGCTGGAGGTATGTGATTTTGAAAAACTTGGTCAGCATTTCAATGAGATGCTGGCGGTTGCTGTGAAACATTTGCAGAATTGTTGATGGTCACCTCTTTGTTATAATCACACAAATTGTTAACATGGCCACCGATGCAATTGTGTACTGTGGTCTGCCCCATATAACGGCGGCTCATTCTTCACTGCTCGATGCACCAGGCGATGAAGATGACGACGTCATCTTCTGCCAACACGATCAATTGTTTGGCGCATACGATGAGGAAAAATATGACTGATATCATTCCCCTAGAAACGACGTTAATGGTTCACCGAGGTCATGCTTTAGAGGACCTCATAGCGAATGTGTAGATGCCACAGAGAATCCAGTATCACAGACCATCAAAGTGACCTGCATTTGTCCATTGGTTGCACCATCAGACGAATACATTGCCCGCTAGCCTTTCCACCAGTAGTGTGTAAATAATGCCTACAGGAACACTTTAATGTGCGGACACATTATGAATGGATTTTTTCATAATTGGATTTCAGACTCATATGCCATAGCCAGTGGCAGCGTCGACAACCTGATGATGCTTTCAGATGTTATGGTTAACTCATATCAAGCGCTATGCGTTTTTTATTTTACATTGCTAGGGTGGACATTGCAAGTAAGTGTCATTGTCACAGGATATTGGATTGAATGAATGAAATAAAGAATCCTTTTTTAAAAAAATAGAAAATTGAAGTAATAAGTGTCAATGCTACATTACATAACTATTCAGTTGTCGAAAATGGGCAACGAAAGGTGCAATAGATATATTACCAGCCCTATTTCAGTGCGCTGAGAGATATATGACTTAGCAATATATATATATATATATATATATATATATATATATATATATATATATATATATATATATATATATATATATATATATATATATATATATATATATATATATATATATATATATATATACAAAGCCCTATTTCATTGCACTGAGAGATATATAACTTAGCAATAGACCAGGGCATTTTGCATCAGTGTGACAGAAGGCGGGTATCGAGACAAGCGATATTTGAAGAGAACAAACCACTTTTCTTTTCGAGCGAAACATGATGTCTCTTACATGTGCAAACACATAAAGATCCAACACGTGTCCACACTAGTATTTTGTTAAGTGCTTCTAGCAATTATCGGAGTTGGCATTGGTCATTGTAATAACAACACGGACGTAATAACAACACGGACTAAGTTTAAAAAGTTAGTTAGGAAATATAGGCAGTTGGTCAGAACACTAAAACAGACGCGGGTTGAGCAGGTAATACTGTCAGGGATTTTACCTGTGATGGGCAGGAGGGGTCATAAATATCGAAATTGTCGGGGGATGGCAATTAACATGTTAGTCCAGAGGCTGTGTAGGGAAGAGGAAGTTGGATTTGTGGATTTATGGGAAAGTTTTGTTGGGAGGGGTGATATGTACATGAAGGATGGGCTTCATTTAAGTGGAAAGGGGGCGGCAGTATTCGCGGACAAACTTTCAGCAGCAGTAGATAGCGACTTGGGTACAATGACAAATATTTTTGGAAGTAAACATTCTTTAAACTAGAAGTGCAGGGGGGTTACCTAGAGGTGTCTCAAGCAGAACAAGAGACCACTAGCACAGATAAACCAATATCAAATCATCCGAAAAACATCTCTGAAAAAGGTTATAGATGCGTATGTTTAAATGCAAGGAGCATAGTAAATAAGAAAAACGAATTAAACATTATGGTAGAAGATATTGACCCTCACATAATTGGTATAACTGAATCATGGGCCAACATAGATATAACAGATGCTGAATTAGGACTGACAGGATACGTAATGTTTAGGAAAGATCGAATAGGAAGAAGGGGCGGGGGAGTTATTTTATATGTTAAAGAATCTATTCAGGCTTATGAAATAAAACTAGAAAGGGAAGCAGATTGCGATGAAGCTGTTTGGTGCAAAATTGTTTCAGGAAATTCAAAATTAACTGTTGGATTAGTTTACCGAAGTCCAAACATAAACGAAGAGGACAACACAAAAATAAAAAACGCTATACAGGAAGTTAGTAAAGGGGAATGTATCATAATGGGAGATTTTAACCATGGACACATACAATGGAATTCTCTAGAGAGCACAGGGATTGAGGATCAACAATTTCTATGTTTAATCCAGGATAGCTTTCTTACTCAGCACGTACTAGAACCAACCAGGGGAGAAAATGTATTAGATATAGTTTTGTCATCACAAAAAGAATTAGTGGACAATGTAAAAATATTTGAACCATTGGGTAATAGTGACCATAATCAAATACATTTTGACATCAATGTAAAATCAGAAAGTAAAAATAAGAAAACGTACAAGAGAAACTTCCACAAAGGTAACTACAAAGATATGAGAAAATACTTAGCACAGCTAGATTGGAATAACATGCTGATGAATAAGACTGCAATTGAATGTTGGAATATTCTAAAATATGAAATTGAGAGTATCATTGATAAATTTGTTCCCTTCCGAAAACAAGGAAAACGGTGTAGAAAGAAACAAATGTCAAAAGAGGCAATTAGAAAAATAATGCTAAAACAAACTATGTGGAGGGTTTATAGGCGTACCAGAAAGGAAGAAGACTATGCAAAATACAAAGAGGCACTTAATGCAGCTACAACTGAAATCAGACAATCTAAAAGAAGCTATGAGCAAAAACTGGCATGTAACATAAAAACTGACAGCAAGAGTTTTTATGCATATGTCAGGAGTAAACAAAACGTACAAGACAAGGTTGGACCTCTAGAAGACAGTGCTGGAAATATAATATCACAGGGGTTTTTAATGGCGGAAGACCTAAATGGTTACTTCAGTTCAGTGTTTACAAAAGAAGATATTAGTTCATTACCAGTTGCTGATGCTAAATTTCAGGGGGCTAAATCTGACTATTTAGGACCGTTAGTTGTAACTCCAGAATTGGTAGCTAGGAAAATAAAGACAATGAAGGATAACAAATCACCGGGAGTGGATGGGATTCCTCCAAAATTACTAATGGAAACAGTAGATCAAATCAGTATACCACTTGCAAGAGTATTCAACTTGTCATTAAAAGAGGGAGTTGTTCCGTTTGAATGGAAAGAAGCAAACATCATACCATTATTTAAAAAGGGTTCGAGAAATAAGTCAGAGAATTACAGACCAGTGAGTTTAACGTCAGTGATTTGTAAATTATTAGAAAGGTTAATTAAAGACCATATGGTGGACTTCCTCGTTAAGCATAAATTATTAAATTCATCTCAACATGGATTCCTTAAAGCGAGGTCATGCTTAACAAATGTGTTATGTTTGTTGGAAGAAATCACTAAGTGGATAGACGAGGGATCGCCAGTAGATATTATCTACTTAGATTTTCAGAAAGCTTTTGACAAAGTGCCACATCAAAGATTGCTACTTAAATTAAAAGCCCATGGTATCGGGGATAGCATAACTGACTGGATAGAACAATGGCTGACTGACAGAAGACAACGAGTTGTAGTAGATGGCGAAGTTTCAAATTGGAAATCGGTTTTGAGTGGGGTACCTCAAGGATCAGTATTAGGACCTATATTATTCTTAATTTATATCAATGACTTGGACGAGAGTATAACAAGTAACGTACTGAAATTTGCGGACGACACAAAACTGTTTAGAAAGGTTAATACTGATGGTGATAAACAACATTTACAAAACGATCTAGACAGATTAGTGAAATGGTCTGAGAAATGGCAGATGCTGTTCAATTTTGGGAAATGTAAATGCCTACATACAGGACATGGGAACTTGAATGTAAACTATAAAATGGGAGCTACTGTTCTTGGTACTACTGTAAAAGAAAAGGACTTAGGAGTTACAATAAGCGCTGATATGAAAGTTTCAGAGCAGTGTGGTATTGCAGCTTCAAAGGGTAATCAAATTCTTGGATTGATTAGAAGAAACATAACATACAAGGGAAAAAGTTAATTATACTCTTTATAAAGCAATAGTTAGACCTCATTTAGAATACTGTATACAAGCATGGAGACCATATCGTAAGAAGGATATAGATACGCTTGAACGCATACAAAGGAGAGCAACTAAAATGATTCCAGAACTTAGAGACCTTAGTTATGAAGAACGCCTGAAAGAATGTGGTTTAACAACTCTAGAGACAAGGAGGTTAAGAGGAGATCAGATTGAAGTTTTTAAGATATTGAATGGGTATGAAAATATTGATAGAAATATGTTTTTCTCACTCAAGAAGGATAGCAGAACTAGAGGACATGAGGTAAAATTAGTAAAGGATCAATGTAGATTGGACATCAGGAAGCACTCGTTCTCACAGAGGACAGTAAATGAATGGAACAAACTGTCTACAGATTGTGTAACTGCTAGCAGCGTGAATATGTTTAAAAACAAGGTTGACACATATATCAGGAGGGCGGGTTATAAGTAGGTGAACATTGTTGGACTCTCGATAAGCCAATGGCTTCCTTGTCCACTTGCCATCTGGGCCTTTGGCTTGGATGGCAAATCTTGTTAAATTCTTGTTAAATTCTTGTTAAAAGCAATATCTGATTCAAAAACAACAAAGTGTCCAATCTAGTCATGTACAGTCATAGAGGCACGACGTACCTAGGATGGCGCAGGTATAGTGGCATGGCGTACATAGGATGGCACTGATATATTGGCATGGCGTACCTTGGATGGCACATTCATAGTGGCATGGCGTAATTAGGATGGCACAGTCGTAGTGGCGTGGCGTACCTGGGAAGACACAGGCATAGTGGCATGGCGTATCTAGGATGGCACAAGTATAGTGGCATGGCGTACCTTGGATGGCACATTCATAGTGGTATGGCGTAATTAGGATGGCACAGTCATAGGGGCATGGCGTGCCTAGGATGGCACAGGCATCATGGCATGGCGTACCTGGGAATACACAGGCATAATGGCATGGTGTACCGAGGATGACACAGGCATAATGGTACGGCGTACCTAGGATGACACAGGCATAGTGGCACGGCGTACCTAGGATGGCGTAGGATGCATATTATAATCTTTACTTAATTACAATTATCTGAAAGCTAGTATTATGCGAAACATTCATTTGATATTTAAGCGATGTCGCATCATTTTATTTCACAAAGGCACATACTTATAACAACATATTGTATATACCCCAGATATACTTACCGTTGCAAATAAAGAATAAATGGTTAATAGTGAAGAATGTTAATATGTTAGCTACGGAAACTCACACAATTTACACAAATCTCTAAATATATTTATAGCTTTACTGCGAACATGCCGAAATAGGAACAAATAAAGGAGACTATTGACAAATGAATTGCAAAACACAATCCAAACTGCAACAACTCTTAGCAAGGACGGTGCATTGTACGACTTCCCCATAATTCCTGCAACAACATATGCAGCGGCAGGAATTGTTAGAACGAGATACGCTAGACATATAATCAACACGTTTCTACCAGAGCGAATTGACTTCGAAGTCAAAGACGGGATGTTTCCGAGGAAGTCAATATGTCCTCCGATTGAATTAGTTTGCGCTGCGATTTGACGGTGAGTTCGCGCTATGGCGCAAAATATCTTTGAAGTGGCGTAAACGACTCCGGTAAGAGGCAGTAAAAGTCCGAATGTAAGACAAAATACCAATAACATTGTTACACCAGCTGTACGTTTTGAAGCAACTGGCAATCCACATGCACATATGTCAATGTTACATGAGACAATCTGAGGGGAAAGTGCCGTGGCTATCATTGCTCCTGACACCCAAATCACAGCTATTATAAAATAGCAACGACCTCTAGTAAGGATTTGTTCATAATAGAGCGGTTTCGTTACAGCAACCATCTTACACACGGTCACCCAGCATAGACTGTGCATTGAGTTGAAGTTGAACCAAACCGAGCAAATTATGTTAATCTTTGGAAGGTACTGAACCATGTTACGAACGTTTGGTGTTGCTTTCGAACACACTGCGGCGCTGATGGGCATCGCTGTACATCCGTTGGCGAGATCAGAAAGCGTGAGTGAAAGCATAAAAAGCGTCGTGCGATCTTCGCGCAGTTGTGGATTTCTGACGATTACTGCGATCACGATAACATTCAGCGTTATATTGAGTATAATCACTATACTGATTATCACAGTCTTGATATTGTCGGAATTAGTTATATCCATTTTGAAATGTCCATTCAAGCACGTTCACATCCTTCCTCCGAATATGAAATTACCAAGGACGTAGCATTCTCGCGATCTGTAAAAATCAACAACCACAATTCATTGGTTTGTCAAGATACATTGCACTTTTATTTTATTTCATTGCATTTTTATTGAGCCGGTATTTAGTTGCCCTGTGTGACTACGAATGTTGTACAGTTCACCACGAACGGCCTCGTGTAGCCTGCGTACAATCTGAATACAATAAATTATAAATTATGATTAAAATAATTAGCAGACTGATGATTAGATTAATGTTCAACATCCACTAATGCTCAACATCAAATAAATTTTGTAATTAATGCTACAAAAATATTAAAAGGAAATATTCATTGTTTTAATTCACAACAACGCAAAAACTCCCAAGTAAATATTAGTGCATCACTACAAAAAATGTATTTCCATATATTACAAATACTAAATACATCACTCTTTTTTTTGGCATGGAGTGGTTTATAACAAACATGCATTCGTGTAAACACAATATAGTTGCATCCAAAGACGAACCTCCACATTGAGGCAGCGCCACGTATTTGGTTTTCTATAATAACGAAATATTAACGTTTCGTTGGTGTATGCAAAATTTTTGCTTAAAACGAAAACGAAAGTAGGTAGAACTTTGCTTGAATCACATTCTACATAAATATGTTTTGCATATTTTATGTACGTACTATCGGCCGACTGTCATTGTCGGTTGCATCACATTGTATGGCAAACCTCACCTGCAGTTGGGGCATGCATGGCAGATATTACTATTACCCCCATACGTTGACACGCTGAACATTTGATTCCTGCCCATATCGAAGTAACGCTAAATTGGAAGAATGTCCGATTTAGTCCAGATTCAAATATTCAAAAATGAAATATGTCATGTTGCTTTCTGAGTGAATACTGCACAACTGAAGTATCAACACAGACAGTCTGGAATAACACGTGGTACCTCTGGTGCATAACATTGCATTAATACATTGAGATCGCATTAAATTGTCAACGGAAGTACAAGTAATTCGCACGAATCTTACTGTGCGCTCAAATAATAGGAGCTGTGTAATTCTGCGTTCTCGTGTGCTTACCAAGTGAACGCATGTCGCCAACAATGTACAACAAACAACACATCACTAGGCCTGGTACTTACCGTTTGAAGCCAAATAACAAACAGTGTGTCGTTTGCCTTGCTGTTTACCAAGTACGTATTTAGTACTGAACGCAAGTTGATCTGTTCAGGTACCACTACCACAGTGCAACAACTGCAGCAGCCAGAGACAAAAATGGTGTGAGGCAGAATCAGGTGTGATAAACATCCGCTAATTGGTATGTCAGCTCTTCAACGATTCGCCAGACATTAAGAGTGTCCGTTTCACGTGCCATTATGGACGGAACCGTGCTTCGCGATCATTAATCACCACCGACTATCACCTTACATTCGAAACCTATTGTACACCATAGTCATCAGGTGCCGTGTCTATTTCCGGCGTGATCATGACCCTCCATTTCCCAATACCACAATTATCGTTGTGCTCTTTCCTATACAAGCTGGATTATATTTCTTTTCCCGTCAGTCATTCCCGTTATCACGACGTGTTCTTGTCCAATTATGCGCATAATGTTCCTTTTAGCGTTGGGTAGTGTTTCAGAATGTTTTCAATATGCTTCCTTTCCGCCAAATTGTATCGACTTAGTGATTTATGCATTCGCCCAATTGTTTTACACTTTCATAGGAGGTGCATTTAGACCTTTCAGACTAATTTTATGTAGAGATTCGCCACAAACATATCACAATTTACCGAAATAAAATGGAACAACTATATAACCAAAACTCAGTACATATACATGAACACGGGTAGATTGACAGGAATACAAACAAATGCATTCACACAACATATGGCCTGGACATACTTAGTAGAAAAGATGGGCACAAAAAGCGGCTTGGTCTCCTGAAAAAGAGTTTGACCTTATTTGAACCCAATCCAGCGTGTTATGATCTACAAGAACATGGTGAGACCCAATATGAAATATATCCTCATCTGCATCGATGGCCGCCTCTGAAATATACGTAGGCAGATTTGATGCCACCCAGAGGCGACCTCTCCAAATTATAACTATACCAGAGGCTTAGCTACGCAGGAATGACATCCAAACACTATCACAAAGAAGACAAGTTGGTTCACTCACTCATGTTCCACCGATATACCATGTTGATGAGTCAACATTACTCATGTAGGGCAAAGTAGGGCAAAGAGCCACCGGGGCATCAACACTACTCATGTCCCAGCTAGCACAGTGACAGTCAGCCAACCATATGCCAACCGTTGGCGCAACGTTGGCCCAACAGCAGCAACTATTGTTGGCGCAACGTTACTTTGCTCGTTGGGCCAACGTTGCGCCTACGTCAACAGCCAACCATCAGCCAACGTTGCCCCAACCATCAGCCAACGTTGCCCCAACCATCAGCCAACGTTGCCCCAACCATCAGCCAACGTTACCCCAACCATCCGCCAACGTTGCCCCAACCATCAGCCAACGTTGCCCCAACCATCAGCCAACGTTGCCCCAACCATCAGCCAACGTTACCCCAACTATCCGCCAACGTTGCCCCAACCATCAGCCAACGTTGCCCCAACCATCAGCCAACGGTGCCCCAACCATCTGCCAACGTTGCCCCAACCATCCGCCAACGTTACCCCAACCATCTGCTAATGTTGCTTCAACCATATTTCAGTGTGTTCCCAACCTTCAAAAACGAACATGTTTATAATAAAAATATTCATTTTATTTCAAATATGTTTCACAATGTAAAATTACAATCAGTTTTCATCCGAGTATAGTTGAACGTACAAAAATACTATTTAATATCATCATGTATACATCGATACTGTGATATACAAACATTCCAATCCATTCTTAGACACAGAGAGTGCAGTCATAATGAGACTTGTAATATCATACTAACAATCATAATAATGCATTGACAGCATAATCCTAATTCAAATACAACCTCAGTTATTGTATATTTGAAAGCTGTACTAATGTATAAACAATTTTATATGATATAGCTTATGCTATAATTACAAATGTTATGCTTTAATATTCTAAGACATACTCAGATATGGTTTCATACTGCAATAAATTTGACACAAAAGAAATACAATAACAACTAACAAATTATGGCTTCACAATTACTAACCTATCGCTAGAAGTAGAACACAACAGTTTCACAATTATTTCACAGATATAACCTAACTAATGTACATTAAGTCCCCTACATTTGTGCATTCAACATAATACCCATGCATGGCATACTATGGCATACATGTGAACGTTACACTAGTCTCAGTGTAGATAATAATGGTGATAGGTGAAGATGACACAGCACCTGGATTTACATTTGGCCCTCGACATAGCAGAAGGCATCATCCTGCAAAGGTCCTAAGTGATACTGATCTTGCTGATGATATTGTTTTACTGTCTAACACAATCAACCAAGCCTGGGGCTACTGTACATAGTTGAATCAGCATGTAATTCAGTTGCCCTCTATCTCAACTCACCCAAAAACAAAGTATGTTGCATTCAGTATTGACAGCCCCCTCATCGAAACCATATCTGATCAGAGACAATGAGATGGAGGTGAAGTGAATTTTATTTGTTTAGATGATACATACAGAGTCAAATAACAGTTTGTACATATTTTACATAGTTTTGATGATCCAGGGAGGCCTGCACTAAGACCTGAGAGATCGCTATCATACAAGCCTCCTATGACTATGTATGGTGCAGTCAGGGCTGGGTCCAATTATGTAATTGTAATTGATTACAGCAAAATTGTGTAATTGATTATGGTTTCGAAATTTTGGATGTAGTGTCTGTGTTGTACCAGTTCTTCCTCAAGCTAAATGTGTTGCAGTTGTAACTGTTCCCTCCTCCTCTGTTCCCTCCTCCTATGTTGCCTCTGATGTCTTCCACCATCGTGGTGTACAGGAATCGCAGCCATTGTTTCAGGGTCCACTCAACATCTCTATTGTTTGCATCCTGAGTGCAGACCGGTGTTCCGACGCACTGCACCTGTTGAAAATGTTAACATAACATATTTGAAATATCTACCATTTTAAAGGCAAATGCAGAGTAAAATGGTGAACAAAAATATGCATCCAACAATAGTGCATTTCTGTTCAATGTGGGGTATATATTACATTTCCATAGAACAAATAAAATAAGCAAAATGCTATCAAATTAACTCCATAAATTAAATACATGCTTAAGAATATTTTAAGCACAGACTATAGAGTCAAATGTAGCTGTTGCTCTTCACCAACATCTCAAACAGAATAACTTCTACAATTCCTCCAACCTCCACAAGCCCGCCAGGACTAGATAAAACGGTTGCAAAATTGTCAACAACATCGTTATGATCCCGCCTATGTTTTGATCTGTATGAAAACAATTATTTCATAGCGTCCGTAATAACTAAAAACTACAGAAAAAAGAACAGATAAACATGTTTTGCTATGTTGAGTGACCACTTCTCTATTATCGCTCGCCCAACAATAAACTCAATTAAAAATCAATAACCCGTTTATGCTTTATGGTACTAATCTGTTATGAAATACAACCTTTATGTGACAATCGCTATATTTTACTATAATAAAACATTACCTCAAATTGCTATCTACAAATAACGTTTTCTCTGCTGCTTGGTACATTTAACGGTTCAACGATATAAAAATTTGCCGCCCGAATGGGTGACTAAACCGCCAATTCTCTTACATACCGCATTTCTGACATTCTTCTCCCACGCTGTATCGCTACGTATACGTGGTATCCCCGGTTGGCGAGCCGCTCTTCGGATTACATGATTAATCGTATGTTGGATGTCGTTGGCAAAACGATGGCGAAACGTTACCATGCAGATCGCGACGGTGGCAACTATTTCACAACGGAACCCCAACCAATGAGCATATGCGAGATTCTTCGCTAGGTGTCGCTACGATGTTTTAATAGTTGGCGTAACGTAGGCATGACGTCGCCGCGTTGCCGTCTGCCCACTACAAGTTTCCACCGTTGGCCCAACGTTGACAGTAGGTCAACATGCAGACCGCGACCGTCGCGAGCTTATTACAATGTTGGCCCAACCAAGCTGTGCTAGCTGGGGTAGGGCAAAGTAGGGCAAAGAGCCACCGGGGCATCAACACTACTCCTGTAGGGCAAAGTAGGGCAAAGAGCCACCGGGGCATCAACACTACTCATGTAGGGCAAAGTAGGGCAAAGAGCCGCCGGGTCATCAACATCTCACCACACAGTTGATGGGCAATTCCATCCTCAAACACTGTTGGTCATAAGAGGACATTTTTACCAAATGCCCTCTGCTTCTGGAATGAACCCTCGGAAGAAATAGTTGCAGTCAGGGAGAGAGACAAGTTCACGGCAGGAGTCACCGCCTTCCTTTGTTCCTAGCTTCAGTGCCCGCCCACATAGTCAAGAGGGACAGCCGCCCTGTCAAGGAAGAAGCATGCATGAAAAAGACATACATCTTGCAGATGGCAAATGGACACGGATGCAGCTGTCCATAGTCCTACATACTTTATTTTCCACTCTTAGATATATGTAAAATTGATTTCTGAACATATAAATTATTTATACATATATACTATTTTTGTTCCATTAATTTATCGGATTATAGCCTGCACACACACACATTAACAAACATGCACAACCCATTTACATTATTTTAGAAGTGTCGTTCCGTTGTCGTGAATATTATGCACGCAGCATAATATTCTTTAGAAAGTACCGATATGTGTTAAAGGAATTCACATTTGTATGACATATATGGTTTAGAACGGTTTACAAATATTCAGATCCTACATACATCATCTTTAGAAGTATCGTTTCTTTCTTAAGGACATCGTGTATACTACATAATATTCTTTAGAAATAACCGAAAGGTGTTAAGAACAAATCACGTTTGTATGATGTATGTATGATGTATGTATGATGTACAAAATGAAGTATTGTTTCAGTGTTTATAGTCCAGGTTAATCAAAAATGAGGTAAACCACATAGTTTTAGGTTGGGCAACAGATCACTAAAGTCGGTTATCATCAGCACATGTGGTAATATGTGATATGTTGTGGAATAATATAATATAATGTAGCATAATGACTTGTCAGAATAACAATGGCCGTATTGAGAGGACAATCTCTCAAACAAATACGTAGGTGATATCAAAAAAACTCGAAGCACATATTTCTGATAAAATATCCATACTAACTATGTGTGTGTTGGCGTGCGTGCGTGCGTGCGTGTGCGTGCGTGTGTATGTATGTGTGTATAACGTCTTTGAATAAATTGAGTGCGTATATTTCAATTATTTAGCGACGACATTATTTTTGATAATGGATACTAAGTGTGTTCTCTGCTCGGGCAGATACGTGTGCAAGCATATTTAGAGTGAATATTCGGTATCAGGAACATTATAATTCGTTGAGACAGACAGTTCACCTTAAGCCCGATCATGTGTTACTTTCGTTCTAGATTGTTTGGCACACATACTAATTTGTTAGAGAAAGAGCAGGGCTACAGATATTATGTTTGTCATTGCGCGTTTACTCTATATGAGACAATAAAAACGTATATTTTGTAACCTACACTGTCGGTCGTCCTCAGGCTCGTCCTCAGGCTCGTCCTCAGGCTCGTCCTCAGGCTCGTCCTCAGGCTCGTCCTCAGGCTCGTCCACAGTCTTCCTCAGTTTCGTCTACAGGCTCGTCCTCAGGCTCGTCCTCAGGCTCGTCCTCATGGTCGTCCTCAGGCTCGTCCTCAGGCTCGTCCTCAGGCTCGTCCTCGGGCTCGTCCTCGGGCTCGTCCTCAGGCTCGTCCTCAGGCTCGTCCTCATGATCGTCCTCAGGCTCGTCCACAGGCTCGTCCACGGGCTCGGAGCCTTCCTCGCTGTAATCGTGGTCATTGTTGCGACACAACACAACTCCTTCTGCTTTCCTTTTGCGCCCATCTAATGACGATGTCGGCTCTACTTGTTTTTATACAAAGGACAATATGTTAATATTGTATTCTTGAATTTAACGACCGGCTAGTAATCTTCATGCCAGCCCCTTCATAACTGTAATCGTGCGACGTGTTGGGCTGATTTGATGTTAGCTGTTCTTTCAAAATAAAAACATTTTGCTGGACAAATTATCTTATAAGTTTATCAAATATGCCATTGACAACGCCACCGCCACCGCGGCAGAAAGCGTCGTATTTTTAGACTCACAGACACCTGTTTCACACACTGCTGCCAGCCTTCGTGACAACCTGACCTATATTGCAAACATCGTCCATTGTGCTTGCTCCGTAACGTCGCTACAACGTCGATATGCCGTCAAAAGCCGACTACGAGAAGTTCTTCGCTGACGCCGATACTGACGGCAGCGGAAGCCTCAGCTTCGATGAGTTGGTGGCCGTGCTCAGGAAGCGAGGATATCGGGGCACGAACGCCGAACTGAAGGTTTGTGTCACGGTCCAGTGATTCACAGCTGTCGTAAACTTTGTCCTGGTTAAATAGTGTAGATTTGTTGTCACGCTCCGCTGCCTATGCAGTATGGCCTACTTTGAATTAGGTCCGCGCTACTTAAGTTTCAGCCTACTGTGACCATGTTAACGTTTTGCACGATTATAAGAAAACAGGATCATCAAAAATTCTTAAATTTCTTTCCTGCGGTTGTCATCATCTCATTGACATGCTGGTCCAGTATTGTCAAAATCACATATGTTAACTCTTTTAAAATGGCTGAACGTGCCATACCCGTCAATGTTTACCAATTTCTGCACAAATTACTACGCACACGTGCCTTGTGACGAAAAATTTGCCAAAAATCCTTCCGCCTATTTAAATCATCTAAAAATCCACGGTTACACTGCTAACATGTTCTACCAGCAAACTTGCCAATGTACGAGTACGAGTATATTCCCACGAGTACGAGTACATTCCCACGAGTACGAGTACATTCCCACGAGTACGAGTACATTCCCACGAGTACGAGTACAAGTACGAGTACGTATTTTACAAATATTAAATAATAACGTATTTTCAACTAAAATTTATTAATTAATCTAATTTATAGAAATCAATAAAAAGTGAATACGCAATGGCAGTTGATAAGATTGATTTTTTATGAGGAAAATTGTAGACAAAAACTCTTTAATTCATCAACAATAGCATTCATTTCTATTAAAACAAAGCAACTAACAGGAGGGCTTGTTACCTGACAACACACTGGCTACATTTCTTTGTTTAGCATTTATCTTATCTCTGCTGGCGGCACCGGTCCCACACTGAGTTCGTTGTTATGAAGCATTTGAGTCATTGTTAGCAATTGCAATCAAGAGTCAGTTAGAGTCTTCTTGATCTGGAGACTTCATATGTTACCTACATAGTCTCAGGATTCTGGACCACATGTCTGGACAGTGGATATGGTGTAATCAACTAATTAAATAAAGATCATCTTAAATTAATCACTGCCACAGATTTTTTATAATTTTGTTCTTTTAAAAAATATTTAAAATAGTTGTAACAGACTTTGTAGGGAAGTTCTCTATAAACCCATACAATATAATTGTGGTATACTGCCATATATATATATATATATATATATATATATATATATATATATATATATATATATATATATATAT
Organism: Lamellibrachia satsuma; assembly: GCA_033239005.1. Lineage (NCBI taxonomy): Eukaryota > Metazoa > Annelida > Polychaeta > Sabellida > Siboglinidae > Lamellibrachia > Lamellibrachia satsuma. Next base: position 1,311,907 of record BSQZ01000069.1, on the reverse strand, counting down.
ATATATATATATATATATATATATATATATATATATATATATATATATATATATATATATATATATATATTTATATATATATATATATATAATATATATATATATATATATATATTTATATATATATATATATATATATATATATATATATATATATTATTTATACTTGAAGACAAACGAATGCCTACCCCTCACAAACAAATGGGAACCCCAAACATAATATTTTTTTACAAACCCATCCATTTCACAAACATACAGACAGGGTATGACTTATAAAATCAGTTTTTTTATTGGAGTCCCTTCATAACTACAGCTACCAATTCATAAACCACATGCTTTGTTATAATAATACCAATTAAACCAATATTTTGTAATTAGTCTACCAAACATATTTCCCCCCTCCCTTAAACATGCACATCATTTGAAGGAGTAGAGATGAGAAGATCTGTCCAAATTGTAACACGCACGCACGCACGCACGCGTAGCGTCGTGTCCGCAAGTCGACGTAATTGTTTCCTGTAATGCGCAGGTGATCTGAAGTGAAAATACATCGATTACATTAATTACATTACAAATTACACCATTAGTGACGACGATCGATGTTGTGAAATCATCCCTTAGACATATTTCGTTAGCCGAACACAAGACAACAGTTAATTAGGGGACGTGGCACAAAATTAGGAAATTTGATCCAGTAATTAATACACCGTATTTTAAGATTGCAATATCCTGTAGACGGGTTCTCGGTATCGAAAATAACCACCACCTTGCGATGGTATTCAACCTAGGTCAATCCATTTTCCGTGATTACCTCGGATAACTCTAATGACTGACGGTTGTTTGTGCGAGTGCGTGCGCGTTTTGCTCCTTGTATATAATGGAATTTAACAAGATTTAACAAGATTTGCCATCCAAGCCAAAGGCCCAGATGGCAAGTGGACAAGGAAGCCATTGGCTTATCGAGAGTCCAACAATTTTCATCTAGTTATAGCCCGCCCTCCTGAGATATGTGTCAACCTTGTTTTTAAACATATTCACGCTGCTAACAGTTACACAATCTGTAGGTACGTCGTGGAATAGTAATCATTTCTCCGACAGTGACCTCCCCCCACCCCCACAAACATACCTCAATCCGACAGTGACCCCCCCCCCCCATACAAACATATATCAATCCGACAGTGACTCCCCAGACAACACGGCTCAGTTACGACCACTTGCCATAAAACAGTGAAAGCCACCTCTGCGTGAGGATACGTCGGCAGTTCACACAGTCGGCCCGCCTGCGCCACCTCCACCGCCACCGGCAGAAAGCGTCGTATTTTTAGACTCACAACAGTGACTAAGCGAGGGAATCATCACTGCTCTTCCACCTGTTTCACACACTGCTGCTGGCCTCCGAGACAACCTGACCTATATTGCATACATCGTCCGCTGTGCGAGCTCCGTAACGTCGCTACAACGTCGATATGCCGTCAAAAGCCGACTATGAGAAGTTCTTCACTGACGCCGATACTGACGGCAGCGGAAGCCTCAGCTTCGATGAGTTGGTGGGCGTGCTCAGGAAGCGAGGGTATCGGGGCACGAACGCCGAACTGAAGGTTTGTGTCACGATCCAGTGATCACAGCTGTCGTAAACTTTGTCCCGGTTAAGTAGTGTAGTTGGTTTGTCACACTCCGCTGCCTATGCAGTATGGCCTACTGTGAATTATGTCCACGCTACTTAGTCGAGCCAACACTATAGGCCAAAATGAGATGTTTCCAATGGGGCTCACGATGCTGACCATGGCATGGGGCTCACGATGCTGACCATGGCATGGGGCGCGGTGGTTGTGTGGACTGGACAAGCGTCGGACTTTTAGTCCGGGGAACGGGGATCGAATCCACCCGCTCCCGTTTCGAAACTTGGCAATTTTTTTACCCGACTTTGCCTGTGTCTTTCGGAAGAATAATAGAAGTTGTTGGTCCCTTCAACACGGTGTCTGTGCCAATCAGACCAGGGGCCGAGTACATTTGTGTGAGTACGAGTACATTGCTAAAAACTGTGTACGCGTACAAGTACGTATTTTATAAATATTAAATAATAACTTATTTTCAACTAAAAATTATTAATTAATCTAATTTATATAACTCAGCAAAAAGTGAATATGCAATGGCAGTTGATACGATTGATTTTTTTATGAGGAAAACTTTAAAACACTCTTTATTTCATCAACAATAGCATTCATTTTTATTAAAACAAAGTAACTAACAGGAGTATTTGTTACCTGACAACACACTGGCTACATTTCTTTGTTTAGCATTTCTCTTATTTCTGCTGGCTTCACTGATCCCACGCTGAGTTCATTGTTATGAAGCATTTGAGTCATTGTTAGCAATTGCAATCAAGGGTCAGTTAGGAGTCTTCTTGATCTGGAGACTTCATATGTTACCTACATAGTCTCAGCATTCTGGACCACATGTCTGGACAGTGGATATGGTGTAATCAACTAATTAAATAAAGATCATCTTAAATTAATCACTGCCACAGATTTTGTTATTTTTTTTTATTAGGAAAATATTTCCAATAGTTGTAACAGACTTTATACAGTAGGGAAGTTCTCTATAGACTCATACAATATAATTATGGTATACCGCAATATATTATTTATACTTGAGGACAAACGAATGCCAACCCCTACACACAAATAGGAACACCAAACATACACATTTTACAAACACACTTACATGGTATGACTCATGAAATCCGTTTTTGATTGGAGTCCCTTCATAATTGCAGGTAACAATACATAAACCGCATGCTTTGATATAATAATACCCATTAAACCAATATCTTTGTAGTTAGTCTATCAAACATTACCACCCCACCCCCCTAAATATGCACATCATTTGAAAGGGTAGAGGTGAGAAATTTTTTCCAAATTGTAACAAAAGGGATGTGTGGCAATTTGAATAAAGTTTGCGTGTCCTTGTTTTGAATAAAGACCACATGAGACCAATTTACATACTGATACGTCAGTTCAGTTTGTCTTCTTTCGATGCACAAATGCAGTGTTGCAATTTACAATCTTATACTATAAGTTTGCAATTTATATTTTCTGATGTTAGACTACTGGTTGTTGAGAGGGTTAGCTCATGCCAATATAACAGGCTCAAAATCCCAATTGTGCTTTTTGCACTGCTGACACCAGATTATACTGGTGTAGGAGGCAGTCTGACTTGAATCACCTTACTTATACAGCTGGCAGTTCTTAGCAATTAGCACTGTCAGCCAATGCCAAGTGGCATAGTCTCCTGATTGCATCAAAGGCATTTCATGGCTAACTGGTCGGTTAACTGATGAATAGCCCTTTATCATTGTGGCTTAATTAAATAATATAATTCAACAAATGGATTATGGCCTGAACTGGTAGCCTACAACTGTTTGCTTAACAGGGTGTTTCTGATTGGGAAAATATGCTGCCTGTTGCCTTTTTTGGGTATCAAAGTCATGGTTATTGGAGAATGGGGGTGTTCTATGCATAGGAATGGTAGGGGGGTAATCAATCAGAAATAACAAAGTATTTAAAACAAATAGTTGAACATTCAAATGCTTCAGGAAAGTTTCATTGTGTTAACTACAAATAAATAAATTTGCACAGCATATTTTGAGAAAGTACTCATATGTACTTACAATGTACTCGTAAAGTCTGAGTACATTGAGTATGAGTACAAGTACGAGTACATGATCTATAAGTTATGTGAGTACGAGTACCGAGTACATGATCTATAAGTTATATGAGTACGAGTACCGAGTACATGATCTATAAGTTATATGAGTACGAGTACCGAGTACATGATCTATAAGTTATATGAGTACGAGTACCGAGTACATGATCTATAAGTTATATGAGTACGAGTACCGAGTACATGATCTATAAGTTATATGAGTACGAGTACCGAGTACGTGATCTATAAGTTATATGAGTACGAGTACCGAGTACATGATCTATAAGTTATATGAGTACGAGTACCGAGTACATGATCTATAAGCTATATGAGTACGAGTACCGAGTACGTGATCTATAAGTTATATGAGTACGAGTACCGAGTACATGATCTATAAGTTATATGAGTACGAGTACCGAGTACATGATCTATAAGTTATATGAGTACGAGTACCGAGTACATGATCTATAAGTTATATGAGTACGAGTACCGAGTACTTCCGCCCCGGGTCTGATAGAGAAGTTGGCAAAAAGAGGAGGGAAACTCTGAAGATAAACCTGTCCGCTTTTAGCTGTTCGGAGTGACAGGTCATAGGTCAAGTCACATCGTAATATATTATTGTGTTTGTCACTAATTAAGTAGTCTGGTAGAGCTCATGTATAACATGCATTAGCCAATTAGCCAAGTGACAATAGCAGGCGATCGCATCCTGTGCATTAAGTCCATAAGCGAATTAACATTTAAGTTTCGATCTACATAACTTGGGATGTCAAGGCAAATTCTTATACAGACTGCTCAAAACGCTTTACACTTCACCCCTGATACACCTATTCATTCCAACACCAATTCGACTTCTCCGGGAAGTTCAGCCACGCTGGAATTACTGAATTTACACAGCTGGTTGAACTGATGCAAAGTGGAGTGAACGAAATTAATTGCACAAGCTTCGAAACAGCAGAAAGAATATTCGAACCCAGGTTCTCTCGATTGAGAGTCCGATGTTCTAACCACAGCGCCACTATTGTTAACAACTCTGCCAATATAACCCAATATCCACATATTATTCTGATTGCCACTCGTTAGCTTCACCAAAGAGAGTCACACGTCACAAGAGTGAAGAGTCGGACACGAGTTGCGTTACCGTTTTGTTTGGGATAGCCACAACTATGTCAACATGCAAGCTGCTGCAGCAGCTGGTGCTGTTAATATTGTGTAGAGACAACATAAACATACCCAGCAAAATAATGACTTTGAATTATTTCCGCCATATGACAGAATCGGCAATAAAATACACCACCGTTTCATATGTCAAGAGACCGGTTAAGGCACGGCAGTTACTAATTCAGCGCGGGATGTAATCTAGTCATTTTAGTCATAGTGAATGTGTCCTTGAAGCCTACTTGAAGCCAACATTATTTCTAAACTAAGGAAACGCTATCACATAACCAAAAAGTAGATACAACATTTCTATTGCAAACGAAATTAACAAAACAACGTTTCTTTACATAAACCAAAAACGACTGCCTACAAACCTACCTACTGTCGAGAAAGGACTGAGCTACCGCTTCTCCCTGAGGTCGAATACTGCCAAGATGGCGTTTTTACACTAACTCACTGTACTTAATAGTGTTGTTGACTAAATTATGACACGTTTATTTGGCTGTCGCGCCCATTGAGTATGTTACCTGCGGATGACATACTCAAGCTGTAGGCAGTTGACACTAAACCTGTGCTATCAATTCACGTTTACAACCAAAACATATCACCAATAACTGCGCCAGAAGTGGTAATATTGATTTGCCGTGGGCAAGTCTTCTGGCTCGGTGGTTGCCTTTTAGTCGCGACCATTGCGACATTGTATATATTACAAGTCTTCTGGCTCGGTGGTTGCCTTTTAGTCGCGACCATCGAAACATGGTATATACTACAAGTCTTCTGGCCCGGTGGTTGCCTTTTAGTCGAGACCATCGCGAAATGATATATATTACAAGTCTTCTGGCTCGATGGTTGCCTTTTAGTCGCGACCATCGCGACATGGTGTATATTACAAGTCTTCTGGCTCGGTGGTTGCCTTTTAGTCGCGACCATCGCGACATGGTATATATTATAAGTCTTCTGGCTCGGTGGTTGCCTTTTAGTCGCGACCATCGCGACATGGTATATATTACAAGTCTTCTGGCTCGGTGGTTGCCTTTTAGTCGCGACCATCGCGACATGGTATATATTACAAGTCTTCTGGCTCGGTGGTTGCCTTTTAGTCGAGACCATCGCGACATGGTATATATTACAAGTCTTCTGGCTCGGTGGTTGCTTTTTAGTCGAGACCATCGCGACATGGCCGGAAGTAGTGACATAAACGAAGCGAGAAGGGAGTGTAATGTTTACAACATCGGTCTCTCAATCTAGAGAACCCGGCTTCCAATCCTCTTATTGCCGATTCGAAACTAGGACAATTTCGTTCGCCCACTTTGGTCCAACTCACTCAGCTGTAAAAAAAAAGTGAATACACTATATCAGCTCTCACGCAGCAACGTGGATCGTGGCTGTGTGCCTCAATAGAAGCTGAAATGATGTTTGCGTGCTGGGGTCAAAAGGTAATGCGTTCTGAATAATGATTGCTAGCGGGGAACGGCATAGGTTGAACGCTTTGTCGACCTTTTAGTGCAAAGCAAACATGACATTGGCGTTGAAACATTCAACTTAAACATGTAACAGTCTGGTTATATTTAGCAAATGGTGGTTAATTAAAACACATTTGGACGGTACCAATATTAAAAACATATTTTTATTACATAATATCAGTGGCGTGTGTAAATGGGGCCTACATGTTTGACTGACATTTGTTGTATGTAATATGCTGTGCCACGACATGGTAACATGATACACTACTGGGTGGCTAAGATTGACCTCTCCCTTTGCGTGATCTTAGATACGCCACTGTATATAATGTTACGCTAAAACTATCAGGCTTTGTACCTTAAACACAGTGAGGACTCGAACTAGCGTTTTCCAGTTATTACGTTCAGGGAGACCTGCGTTGTTTCGTTCACAGACTCGCGGGAAATTACGAGTTAGCACCAATGCACCAATGCACCAATGGAAAAACAAGGATGGTTCCCACCTGCTGTCCCCTGTGGTACAGCCGCGATGGGCTTGTCTGCCAAAAATAAGTTGCAACATATCAAATGGCGCCAGATGTGAT